>VWZT01016133.1:86917-101673 GCA_013397055.1 Pachycephala philippinensis
GGGCCCAGGGTCAGATCCCCCAAAATAATGGGCTCAGGGTCAGATCCCCCAAAATAATGGGCCCAGGGTTAGAGCCCCCAAAATAACCTGGAAAATGGGCCTCAAAAATGTTCTGCTCTTCTGCACGAGCAAAGCCTCGCCTTGAAATGCACAGGGAGTCTTCAGCTCAATTTCCTGATATAAATAGGGCAGCTCAGAGTCACAGTGAATACAGAAAATGTTTTCTTATATGCAAATGAGAGCTCACATTATTTCATAGAAGGAACTATAATAGTTGGAAATTAGCAAATGTTTCCAGATCCTTGTTAAAGGCAAGGGAAAAAAAAAAAAAAAAGGCAGCTCATCTAATGTTCCCGGATAAAAATGACATTAATTGAAAGTTTGATTCTATTCCCTAATGAATTTTCCTGTTGCATTGTAATTAATAACTACTTACATCCAAAAGAACTCGATATCCCTTCAAATTAGGGCATTACTTATAAATATGGTAATGTTTTAAGAGCAGTTCTGAGAACGCCAGGCGCTGCTCTTGGGATGGCTGTGAGGAACGGGAACAAACGCTTAACAAACCCTTAGCAAACCCTGCATGGGCTGCAGGACTGTTGGGAGCCACTGCAGAGCCTGAAATCGTCCTCTCCCAGGAACCTGAATCCATTCTGTCCTAGCAACCTGAATCCATCCTTTCCTAGGACCCTGATTCCATCCTCTCCCAGGAACCCGAATCCCTCCTCTCCCAGGAACCCAGATCCATTCTCTCCCAGGACCCCGAATCCATCCTCTCCCAGGAACTCAAGTCCATCCTCTCCCAGAAACCCAAATCCATCCTCTCCCAGAAACCCAAATCCATTCTCTCCCAGGAACCCAAATCCATCCTCTCCTAGGAACCCTCCCAGGGAACAATTCCTTCCCAATATCCCATCTAAGCCTACAGTCCTTCAGTGTGAGCCATTCCCCCACCCTGTCCCTCCATCCCTTGGAAATCCTCTCTCTCCATGTTTCCTGCAGTTCCTTCAGGTCCTGGAAGGTCACACTGAGCTCACCCCAAAGCTTCTCCTCTCCAGGATGAACAATCCCAGCTCTCCCAGCCTTTCCTCCCAGCAGAGCTGCTCCATCCCTCTGCTCATCCTGGAGCCTCCTCTGTGCTCTCTGCAGCAGCTCCAGCTCCTCCCTGTGCTGGGCTCCTGGAAATCCTTTGGCCATACTTGGCCTCCAAATTTGCCCTTGAGGCTGCTGCTAAAGCATCACTTGGATGCTTGAGACACTTTAAAAGGGGCCTCGAGGATATTTTTCCTTGTTCCTGGTGAAAAATGAAAGGAGGGAAACGCAAGCACAGCGAGGAAGGAGCTGACACGTGCAGGCGCCTTTCTGAGCAGTGTCTGTGCCACTGTTCCTGCTAATGCCACCCACACCCACGGCCAGCATGGTGCTGCAGCTTCCAGCCTCGTGTGCTGCAGGATCCAGGCCATTCCCATCCCAGGAAAGCTGATTATTTGGATTAACCCTGTTTCCTTCCAGCTCCCACATTCTTTACTCCCTTTATTGCAGTAACTGATCTGAACGTGAATCGATAACCTCGACCACACCCCAAGCAAAAGCTCCACCATTGAAATACCAGGGGTTGGCCACCGTGACTTGAAATAATTCCTGTGAGTGCTGGAAGGAGAATTCCCACTCGTCCTGCCTGGCTGGGGGACTGGGAACCACTCACGTGTTGGGATTGTCACCCAACGGGGGTGACCTTGTCCCTTCTCACACCCAGCACAGGCAGGGGGGGTTGTGGGCAGCTCTGAAGCCCAAGGCAGAGAAAGGTGGAGAGGAGGGGTAGGGGAGTGCTTCCATCAATCCTGTGATGCTTCCAGAGGGAAAACAGCTTCTGCTGCACAGGAGGAACCCTGGGGGCCAGCACTGGGGAAGTGATAGAGTGAAGAGCTTGGATGGAGCTGACAGCCACGGAATCATGGAATGGTTTGGGTTGGGAGGGATTTTAAAGCCCATCCCATTCCACCCCTGCCATGGCAGGGACACCTCCCACTGTCCCAGGCTGCTCCAAGCCCTGTCCAGCCTGGCCTTGTCCTGGCAGTGTCAATGCCCCTAGAAAAGGGCTGCAGTCAGTCCTTGGCGAAACTGGTTTTAGGTTAATGAGTGTTTAATCTTTCTTTCTTTCTTTCTTTTTATGGTTACTTATTTTGGAATTACCTTCTAGTTGAAAACAGCATTATGGTCACATTTTGCCTCCTGTCACAGGGACAAAAGGGTCACAGAATTGTATTTTTTAAACTGGCTGCTCCCTTGACCCCGGGAATGAAGGTGTTGCCGAAACACCTCTTATTGTGAGCTTTGGTTTACATCTAAAACTCCTCCTGCATATCAGTAGTTGTGGATTAGCCTTCCTCCCCTTCCTCTATCCAGAAACCTCCACAAATTTCCCTGCTCAGAAATGACGTCAGCTTTGCTCGGAAACCGGGGAAGAGCTTTTTCCAGAGCAGCTCGGGCTGATATCCCTTTTCCCGCCCCAGCACACGCACCATGGCACCCCTGGGTGTACAGATCAGGAATTCCCAGAGCAGGCAGCATCCAGAGCCGCAGCTCCCGGCCCGGCGGGGCCCGGGATGCGCCGGGAGCCGGGCACAGCTCCTCCCGCTCACCCGGGCTGCGGAGCCCGGCAGTGCGATATAAAAAGCTGGGCATGGATGTGTGCCAAGAGGTAGTAAACAAACTGGGAGCTCTGTTTTTCCTCTGGCTTTCACTCCAGAGCCGTGTCTGTCTGTGGAGGAGAGTGCCCGGCTGCGCTGGGCGGATTTTTGGTATTCTAAGCCCGGCTCTTTTTGGGGGGAGAGACGAGGAGGGGCTGTCATTAACCCCGCTCTCCAGAGGGCCAGGCGAGCAGCAGGAGCTCCCTGGACTCTGCATTCAGGCCACAGACGGTGAGCGACACGCGAACAAAGTTCAGACCTGCCCTCAAACCTCACCGCCATCCCCAAAGCATGAAAAGCAGATGCACACGGGGGATGAAAAGCCAAACATATCGATCACTCCGTAGATCGCTGGCAGCCAGCTGTGCTGGCAGCAGGCAGCCGGGGCTGTGCTGTGCTGCAGTCGGGCTCAAGGTACCGAGCAGGGAACGCAGGAGCGGGGACCGGGGGGGTTTATTGATGCGTGTCCCCGCAGCAGCGGTGCCGCTCCGAGCCTGCTCCCGCTGCCGAGTGCCTGCAACCTGCTGCACCCTGCCAGCCTGTGGCACTGTCCCTGCCAGCCTGTGACCGTGTCCCAGCCGCCGGAACGCCGGGACAACGCAGCCGCCCTTGCCCACGGCGCCCGGAGCAGGTGCAGGCAAGGTAAGGCGCAATTCCCGTTAATTCTCGGCCGGGCAGCCAGGCAGCAGGACGAGGAGGAGGAGGAAGCGGAGGAGGAGGAGGCAGAGGCCTCTGCAGGCGCGGGGAGCCGCGGGAGGGGAGGCTGTGATGCTGCCGTGGGAGGGAGGGAGGGAGGGAGGGATGCAGGGATGCTGCGCGGAGCGGGGGGATGCCAGGCGATCCATCCTGCCCGGCCTCCTCCCGCCGCTGCCGGCCCCAGCCCGAGCTCCTCGGGCTCTGCTCGCTCCCAGCCCCGCTCCAGCCAGCTCTGGTGCCCCCGGGGATGCTTCCGAACCTCTGCCCCATCTGTCTGCCCGCAGCAGGAGCCAGTTCCCCCCGCAGACGGGGCCCCGAATTTGGCTTGCCATCCCCTGAGAAGCCACCGAGAGCTCCCGAGGGCACAGCAGGACACGGCCACTGCCAGGCACACCAGGACAGGGGCCTCATGGCCACCCAAAGCACCCAACCTGCCTCTCCCTTGTGCTGCAGCCCCACAGAGAAAGGGGAACACAGGGATGGAGCTCCTGGAGGCTGCTTTTCCCATGGGACCCCCTTCCCAAAGCCCCCTTTTGCTTGTTCATCTGGAAATTGTACAGACAGAAGAAGGCAAAAGCAGCTCATGGCTCCTGTCACAGCAGGGGCGCTCAGCCTTCCTTTAGCAGCACCGAAGTAGAGACAAAAATATCCCAAGACAATGCAGGGAGCTGTTTGTCCCTGCCTGAGGCCAGGGCCAAGCCCCTGCCCCTGCCTGTCCTCAGAGCTGCTTTTTTTGGGCTTCACAGCCTCCTCCAGCTGCTGCCTTGACCTTCCAGCTGCACAAGCAGAACCGTCCTCCAGGGCCAGTCCTTGCCCTTCGGATCTGGCTGCCTCCTGCAGGGATGTTTCAGAGCTCCTTATCCACGTCCTGCCTGGCTGCAGCCTCCCCCCTCTCCACGGCCGAGGAAGGGTTAAGCCTCTCCCTGGCTCTGGAGCAGCCTCCTCCTGTCCTCACTGGGTTTCAGATCATTTCTTCTCAGGGAGGGAAATGTGCAGGCCCCAAGGCCGCTGTGCAGCTGCTGGAGAGGGCAGGTTTGGCTTCCATGGGCACACAGAGCTCATCAAACAGGGCTCCAGCGTGTCCCATGGGCACACAGCTCCATCAAACAGAGCTCCAGCGTGTCCCATGGGCACACAGCTCCATCAAACAGGGCTCCAGCGTGTCCCATGGGCACACAGAGCTCATAAAACAGGGCTCCTGAGTGTCCCATGGGCACACAGAGCTCCATAAAACAGGGCTCCTGCGTGTCCCTGGGGTCTCTGTGGCTGGGACACGGCTCTTCCACTCGTGGTGGACGTCTGAAGGAGGATAACAGCAGATGCAGGGACACAGTGATGGGGCTGTGTTTGAGGAGCTGCTCTCCAGAGCTGGAGCCTGTCTCCAGGCCAGATTCCTACGTGCTGTCCTCACCCTGTCACCACATGGGCACTTGTTTTCCCTTTTTTCAGCTCTGGGCACCTGCAGATTCATTTGCAGAGCCTCTAGTGCTCCCAGCTCTGTTGTGTGAGGTTTTGCTTTCACCCAAACTGTTCCAGAGCCAGGATGGGACAAATATTTTCCTTGGAGCTGCTGATTTTTCCCCTGCTCCCCAGCCCAGCAATGCCCTCCCTGCCAGCCCAGGCTGAGATGGATTGTCCCTGCTCTGCCACTTTGGGGATGGGGATTTTTCACTCTCTCTGCTCTGCAACCTTATTGTCCTTTGCTGTCACTGAATGATTATCCCTTCAGTGCCAGGGATCTCCATCTCACCGAGTACAGTTCATTGAACACCACAGAGCTCAAAAAAACCTCCAGCCCAAGTCGACAAATAAATGACATCAGCAAAAAATCACCCCTGAACAACCAAGAGCAAAACCAGCCAGAGAAACCCCAACCCTGAGTGAAAACTGAGCTCAGCTTTTGGGTCCAGAGCTGGGAGGTTTTAAAGGCAACAAACCTGCAGGGAATTCTTGTGAGAGAATCTGGAATCCTGATAGAATTCCAGAATGGTTTGGGTTAGAAGGGACTTTACAGCTCATCTCATCCCACCCCTGCCATGGCAGGGACACCTCCCACTGTCCCAGGCTGCTCCCAGCCCCGTCCAGCCTGGCCTTGGGCACTGCCAGGGATCCAGGGGCAGCCACAGCTGCTCTGGGAATTCCATTCCAGTCCCTCCCCACCCTCACAGGCAGGGATTCCTTCCCCATATCCCATCTAACCCTACTCCCTGCCAGTTTGAAGCCATTCCCTGCTCCATCCCTTGTAAAGTCTCTCTCCATCTTTCCTGCAGCTCCCTTCAGGCACTGGAAGGCCACAATTAAATAGAATCCCTCAATTTTAATCTCCTTTGTTATAAGCGTGTCATCTACAGAATCCATCAATAATTACCAGTATTAATTAATTTCCCACAACATTGCAGCGTCCTAAATCTGCCCAGAAATGCTTCCCATTTATAGATGTGCAGAAAGGGACAGAAAGGAAAGAGATGAAATGAATCCAGGGAGAAACAACACAAAAAGTTTTGCAAACCATGCTTTTAAAAATAAGAAAGAGAATTAAGAGTGAGGCCGTGCCTCAGCTCTACCCCTGGTGCCCTGGGGGATGGTGGCTCGTTATTCTGATTTGTTTGGGATTTACTGTGCTGGGTGCCACAGCTCCCTCCATCAATCCCAGATAATGTGTGGGGAATTGCAGCACCCTGCCTTGGATCTGCTTGGAATTCCACTGCTAAAGCAGCCCAAGAGAACAGGTCAGGCTGGAAGGAAATCAATCCTCAGAGACTTTCTGAAGCTTCTAATGAGAGGGACAGTGCATCAAGGGCTGTTTTTACTGGAGAGAAGCCCCATCTGGTACCTTCTGTAGGATCAGTTCCCTACAGAAGTGTGGAAAGATCCTGGATCTCTCCAAGACCTCAAGAGCAAAGGTTCCCAGAGCCTGATTTCATCCTTTAGGATTCAGGGCTGTGGCAATAATCAGAAAACACCACGTGCAGAAATGTCCATATTCCACCAGAAACAGGATTTCCATCATTAAAGGCAAACTGTGTCTGCAGTTCATGGACAGGGTTGGAAATGTCCAGCTAGGAAACGGAATCCTTCATTTTCAGTGATTTGGGCTCCTTGCAGCACTCTGAGGTGATGGGAGGAGTTTGGACACTGCTGGAGCTCCATCAGGAGAAGCCACAGGCTGTGGCAGAGAAAGGCAGGGAGGAAGGGAAGAGGACAAAAAGCTCAGGATGGAGCATCCCAATGCTCTCCATTCCCTCTCACACGTGTGAGGCTCCTCACAGACCTTGGGGGCTGGAACAATTTTGGTGTGAGCAGCACAGAAGCAGCACAAGGATCCCAAAGGTGTGGGATGTGCTTTATCCACGATTATCCTCCTCATCCCTGTGATCTGTGCAGATCTGTGCACTGGAGGAGGGAACAGAATAAGCCATAAACTTCATTCCCTTTCATGCCTGTCCCCAGTAGGAAATGCTCAGTAAACAGGAACTGGGTCATTCCCTCTCTCCAGAGAAGCTGGTGTGAGAGAAACAGTTAAAAAATAATTATGCCACATGAGCCACTAGAAAACGCCTTTTCCGAGCGGCTTCTGAGGACGCACGGGAACCTCTCTGGCTTTTCAAACTCAAAGGGACTTTGCTTAAGTTCCCTTCCAAAGGAAACTGCTTCAGCTCATTATTTGCAGACAGCATCTGTCACTTTTCTGTGCCAGTGGCTGCTGATCGTCCTCAAAGAACATTGTACAAATGTGCAGACTGCTGTGTGCCGAGAAAGGACCGCTATTATATCAATTTTCCACTTGAAAGCAGCAATAACAGCAAATAAAGCTGGAGCCACATGACTCTGCTGGATCTGGGGCACTCACGGAGCCATTCACCCTCCCCGAAAGCTGAGAGCCTCCCAGGGGCCGTGCCAGGCACAAACTGGTGGCACTGGTGGGCGAGGCAGAGCCAGGAGGTCCCAGCCCCATCCCCTTGGGGATCTGCCCAGGGAGCTCCTGCTGCCTGCAGAGCCCCTGGTGACACCTGGAGATGCCTGCTCCCTCCTGGAGCCAAACCCACCCCAAAATGCAGTTCTATGGGATGTGGGTGTGAGGGACACGATGAAGCCTTGGCCAGCCACCACTGGAGGTGTCTTCTCCTGTGGGATCAGCAGGAGCTGAACCCACAGCTCCTTTTCCAGGGCTGGGGGACACCTGATTTATCTGCTCTGTCCTGGAGCCCAACCCACCCCAAAATGCTGCTCCTGTGGGATGTCGGGGTGATGGACACAGCCAGGCCTCGGGAACAGAGCATGGGAGGTGTCCTCTCCTGTAGGATCAGCAGGAGTTGAACCCACAGCTCCTTTTCCAGGGCTGGGGGACACCTGGTGGTGTCTGCTCCCTCCTGGAGCCAAACCACCCCAAAAATGCAGTTCTATGGGATGTGGGTGTGATGGACACAACCAGGCCTTGGCCAACCACCACTGGAGGTGTCCTCTCCTGCGGGATCAGCAGGAGTTGTAGGATCAGCTCCTTTTCCAGGGCTGGGAAGGGCTGGTGGTGTCTGCTCCATCCTGGACCCAAACCCACCCCAAAGTGCAGCTCCTGTGGGATGTGGGTGTGATGGACACGGCCAGGCCTCGGGAACAGAGCAGGGTCTCTCCTGCTTCCCGATCAGGATCCCCAGATTTCGCCTGGGATAGGGGAAAATGATGGGATTGCACGAAATGCCCCCTTGGCAAGAAGCAGCTTAGAATGAGAGGGGTGTGATACCCCAAAATCCCAGCTGGAGGCCATTCCCTGTCACCCTGCTGAGCAGGGGAATGACCTCCCACGGCACAGGGAGAGGTGTGAGCTCCTAAAGGAACATCCCTCGGAATCCTGAGTGTGCCCACAGCTGCCCCAGGAGCAGCTCATCCCACCCTGCTCCCAGGAGGAGAGGAAGGCAGGGAGCTGCAGCCCAGCGAGGTTTGCCCAGCTGTGGTTTTGCAGCAGCGAGTTCCAGACACAGCGCAGCGACTCTTTAAAAATGTTTGTGGGATGTTTTTGCAAAGGTTGGTTTACTCGGAATTTAAAAAGTGCATTTCAGTGTTTCCGTGCCGAATGGATTTCACACAACATCTCAAGTCCATTTAAAAGGCCTTAAATATCTGGATGTTTTTCAAAAGTCGAAAATTCCTGTTTCAGTTCTGTCACAGCTCATCTTTTCCATTCATTATGTTTTGCTTAACCTTTTGGATAAGGATGCCGTCATTCTCCCAGGGCTTCTGCAGCATTCTAATGGAAAGTGGCAGATTTGGAGGATACAGACGGATTTCAGGGAACAATAATTCCATCTCCACTGTGTGAGACTGCAAACGGCCACTCCGTGTGCTGGACCTGCTCCAGAGGGATCCAGATTGAGAATTAGATGGTCCCTTTTAAAAATCCAGCCTAATTCTGCTCTGACTAAAACCGGTATCAGCTGTGCTGTGGGCTTCAGCAGGGAGAAGATGGGATCAGTGGTGCCAGGATCTCCCACTGGAGAGATGTGCTGGAACATCCAAAGGAGTGTGGGCAGCAGGGCCAGGAGGGGATTCTCTCTCTGCTGAGACCCCCCAGTGCCCAGTCCTGGTGTCCCCAGCACGAGAAGGACAAGGAACTGTTGGAACAATTCCAGAGGAGAGCTGGAAGCTGCTGAAGGGACTGGAGCAGCTCCCAATGGAGCCAGGCTGGGAGAGCTGGGGGTGCTCAGCCTGGAGAGGAGAAGGGTGTGTGGAGAGCTCAGAGCCCCTTGCAGGGTCTGAGGGGCTGCAGGGAAATGGGAGAGGGATTGTTCATCAGGAACTGAGTGACAGGACAAGGGGAATGGGTTCAGACTGAAAAAGCGAAATTCGGGTTGGGTAAATGGAAGGAATTGTTCCCTGTGAGGGAGGTGAGGTCCTGGCACAGGGTGCCCAGAGCAGCTGTGGCTGCCCCTGGATCCCTGGCAGTGTCCAAGGCCAGGCTGGATGGGGCTTGGAGCAGCCTGGGACAGTGGGAGGTGTCCCTGCCATGGCAGGGGTGGATTGGATGATCTTCAAGGTCACCCCAACCCATTCTGTGATTCTGTGATTCTGTGATTCTGACACCAGCATTCCCCAAATCTGCTGTTTCTGTCCCCAAAGGGGAGCTGTGAGTGCCCCCACACCCGAGATCCCCTTGCACAGCCCTCCCTCACACCCTGGCACTGCACTGGGTGCCCACAGGGGATCCTTTCGGGAGGCAATCTCCCCTTGGCAGGGCTTTAGCAGTTTATCCATGTCAGAATTTGATCTTGAGGTGACAGCAGCCCTTCCCAGAGTTTGCTGCTGGAGCTGAGTGTGGCAGCAGCAGCTGAGCAGTGGCTGCTCACAGCCAATTCACCTGAGCAAGGCTTTGGAACAGCTCGGTGACAAGTTCCTAATGAAGCTGGGGACAGAGCTGCTGGAGGAGCCCTGGATTATCAATGCCCACGGTTTTCCAGTCACGGAAAAGCCTCGCAGAAGGCATAAATGAGCACTGTGGCTCTTGGCTCATCCATCATTTTAAACATTCACCTTTTGGAAAAGCTGGGAAACAGCAAAATCAATGGAGGCTCCAATGCTGGTGTTTAACCACGGTGGAGTTATTGGAGGAGTTTGCAGAGAAATCAGAGAGCCAGGGATGGGGCTGGGCTAAAAAGCAGCTCCAGAGAGGTGTTAAAGCCCCTCTGGATGAGCCTGGCTCTGTGGGAAGGGGAAGGAGGAGATTTTGGAGGCAGGACCTGGCCATCAGCAGTGCTGCTCCTCTGCCTGGGCACACTGAGCTCAGCCAGGGACCCTGCAGTGGGGTGGGAGCCCCTGGCCACCCGTGGATCCCTGCTCCAGCACTCAGGAACACAGAAACTGCAACGCCAGGAAGAGCCTTTCATTTCCTGCAGCAGTTTGGAATCATGGAATCACAGAAGATCGGAAAAGAAACCTTTAAATCATCAAGTCCAGCCCCCCACCCAGCCCCACCCCCACAGTCACCACTGATCCGTGTCCTCAAGTGCCACAGCCACACATTCTTTCAATATTTCCAGGGATGGGGACTCCAAACCTCCCTGGGCAGCTTCTTCCAGTGCTTGATCACCCTTCCTGTGAAGGAATTTTCCCAATATCCAATCTAAACCTCCCCTGGCCCAGCCTGAGGCCGTTCCCTCTCCTCCTGTCCCTGTTCCCTGGGAGCAGAGCCCGACCCCCCCGGCTGCCCCCTCCTGTCAGGGAGTTGTGCAGAGCCACAAGGTCCCCCCTGAGCCTCCTTTGCTCCAGGCTGAGCCCCTTTCCCAGCTCCCTCAGCTCTCCTGGGGCTCCAGCCCCTTCCCCAGCTCCGTTCCCTTCCCTGGACACGCTCCAGCCCCTCAATGTCCCTTATTCTCAACATCTTTCTCCTTAAGCCATTTATTTATAGCCTGGGATTTTTTTTTAAATTTCATTTAAGTGAAAGGACACATGTCAGGGAGATGAGGACAGGAATAAACAGGGTAAACACCTGCCTGGCTCTGCGAGCAGCTCAGGAGGCATTAGGAAAACAACACTGGGATAACAGGCACTGGGAACGTTGGGAGAGCTCCCAAAGCTTCGGGAAATCTGGCAAAGTGACCTTGAATATCCTGCAGAGTGGGGGTGTGCTCCTGGAGCCGCTGGTAGACGAAGATGATGCCGGTCTGTCTGCTCTAATTAGGTTTTTAAGTGCTTCAGGGTGAGGGCTGACTTTTCACAGGGGATGTGGCAGCAACCAGCACGAGGGAGCTCTGAAGCAAGGCAGAGCATCTGGCTTTGTTATCTGAATAATGGTCACAACAGAAACAGCATAATAAGGAGACAAAAACGCTGTGTTGGAACACGAATAATGCCAGTAATATGATAATGGCAATAATTACAGCCGTGGTGTTAATTATGATTGTGGCAGGGTGCTCAGCAGAGGGCTGGCACCAGGAGGGGAGCACACCCCAACAGAACAGGTTCTGTCAGGTCCCCTGTGAGCACCAGGAGCCCTGGGCAGCAGGGGGTGGCTCTGGGATGTCCCCAGATGTGCCAGCAGCTGGATTGTTTGAGGGTGGGACAGGAGCCTCAGCGGGGGTCACATCTGGAATGTCCCCAGATGTTCCAGCAGCTGGATTGTTTGAGGGTGGGACAGGAGCCTCAGCGGGGGTCACATCTGGGATGTCCCCAGATGTTCCAGCAGCTGGGCTGTATGAGGGTGGGACAGGAGCCTCAGCTGGGGTCACATCTGGAATGTCCCCAGATGTGCCAGCAGCTGGGCTGTATGAGGGTGGAACAGGAGCCTCAGCTGGGGTCACGGCTCTGGCTGACTCCAGTCACTGGGGGATTTCCCTGCCCACCCCTCTGAGCACCAGCAGCCCCATCTAAACTGATAATTCCAGATTTTTTGGTTGTAGTGGAGGAAAATGGCCCAATTTCCATCTGTCCCACCCTGAGCAGTGTCTGAACTCAGACTCCAGCCCTGACTCCGGGGCCATTTCAGCTCTCACATGTTTAATTTGGGTGTAACAACACTTCCTGTGTCATCACCACCGAAATTCTCAGCACTTTGGGGAGCAACTCCCTTTTCCTGAAGCCACAGAGTGCAGATCAAAGAAAGCTCTGAGCTTACTTGGGTTCTGGAGGTCCTACTGAAGTTCCAATAACAATAATAATTACAAATGAATCAGAGAATCACAGAATGGTTTGGGTTGGAAGGGACCTTAAAGCCCATCTCATTCCATGGGCAGGGACACCTCCCACTGTCCCAGGCTGCTCCAAGCTCCATCCAGCCTGGCCTTGGACACTGCCAGGGATGGGGAAATCTTCCTTAGCTGAGTCCTGAGCAATCCCAATCCCTGGTTTCTGTTGAATGATGAGGATCCCACCCTCTGCAGCCAATCTGGGAGCCCTCAGCTGCAGTTTACACCCATTTAATACACCATAAATCAGCACCCCACTGTGGATCCAGCACTGATCCTGGCACCCAGGATCACCCCGGAGGTGCCTCCCAGGGCTGAGGGGATGGGATCTGCCGTGGGGTCACTGTGAGGGGT
Source organism: Pachycephala philippinensis (assembly GCA_013397055.1). Classification (NCBI taxonomy): domain Eukaryota; kingdom Metazoa; phylum Chordata; class Aves; order Passeriformes; genus Pachycephala; species Pachycephala philippinensis. The sequence goes on from VWZT01016133.1 coordinate 99,333, forward strand.
CTCTGACCCAGGGCTGAGGGGATGGGATCTGCCGTGGGGTCACTGTGAGGGGTCCCTGACCCCAGCCAGGGCACTGAGGGTGCAGAGCTCAGCCCCAGCCTGAGGTTTTGCCTCAGGTGAACCCCACCGACCTCACACCGAGGCATCAAAACTCACAGGGTTTCTTTGGAGACCATTAACAGCTAAACTGGAGCTGTGCCAGCTATTCCTCCTTGGAATCGGGGTAAACTGAGAGTGCTGTGGCTCTGGAACGTGGCTTTCAGTGGCAGCCTGGCAAATCAGCTCCTTTCTGATACAGGGATAACGTGGACAGGCAATTTTTCCTCTGTAAGGAAATTGAGACTTAGATGAAAGCCACTCATTTTTTATGCAAATGATATTTTCAAGGAAAAAGTGGACATTTTTTATGCTGAACTTGTTGCTGTTTCCGTGGTTTTATCCCCCATGTCCTGTGGCTTTTATCCAGAGGAGTGTTTTGTGTGTGAGTGCACGTGTGCGTGCATGAATAATAGATGTTTTCTTAGCGGGGTTGTTCATTACCCTCAACCTCCTTTGTAATCCTCTAATTCTGGCATCAATGCGTTCTCCCTCGATGCTGGATCGGTCTGACCCCAAATTAATCCAGACCAAGGGTAACTTGGGGACTGCAGTGAGTGATGTCTGTGGAAATGGAGGATGTATTAGTTATGTTAGCGGGCACATTCCCTGACAGCAGCTTAAAGCGAGCACTTAAGAACCCTCTCCAGCGTTTTATTGTCTCTGATGAGATCATGATTCAGACTACTCGAGCAGGATCTCAAGCACGAGAGCCCTCGGGGAGTGGAGCTGGATCTGAGGGCAGGGTTTGATGTGGCTTTGAAAGGAATCCGGGTTTAATTCACTCTGCCAACAGAAGGAGAAGTGTGAGCTGAGCCCCCAAATGGGGATGGAGACAGTGACAGCCTGGCCAGGGAGGGGCCTGAGGGACACAGAGCAGCCCCAGGGCAGGGAACAGCCGCAGGGGATCCAGTGATTCCCTCTAAAGAGTTTTATTGAGCAAGTTTGGGATGTTCAGAGCTTTTTCTCTTTGGTCTAAGCCTAAAAGGTGGAAGAAAATAAGACTTACAGGCACCCTGAGTGCCCTGCCAAATCCTGCTTTAGAGCAATTAAATAGTTAATAAAATGCAGGCAAATATTTTCCTTGCTATTTCTTACTGGGAAAAGGATGAAACTTTTTTTTTTTTCCCCTGAATATTAAAAAAGTAAAAAGAAAAAATCCACCTTGAGAGATACAAGGAGCATGGAAGGGTTCAGCCTAATTAATTCTGTTCTTCAAGTCATTATCACCTAGCAGCAGGTGAAGAGGAGCTGCTAGACAGACTGATACCTGGGCTTTGGTGTTAAACTGACCCTAAAGATTACCGAAATCTCCTCTCCAAGAACTCCCCCCCAGCACAGGGAGAGGCAGGGGACAGGAGGGAATTATTCCGTGCCCTGGGTTGAATCCTGCACCGCAGCACTGCTGTGCCCATGGCACTGCCAATGGCACTGGAATTCTCCTTTTCCAGACCTGCCTCACAGAGATGGGAACACTGAACTTGTTGCGTGGATTTTTTTTCCCTCCAGTACCTGAAGGAGCTACAGGAAAGATGGAGAGAGATTATTTACAAGGGATGGAGGGACAGGACACAGGGAATGGCTTTAAATTGGAGGAAGGGAGATTGAGGTGGGATATTGGGAAGGAATCCTTCCCTGTGAGGGTGGGGAGGGGCTGGGCTGGAATTCCCAGAGCAGCTGTGGCTGCCCCTGGATCCCTGGCAGTGCCCAAGGCCAGGCTGGATGGGGCTGGGAGCAGCCTGGGACAGTGGGAGGTGTCCCTGCCATGGCAGGGGGTGGCACTGGAGGGGATTTAAGGTCCCTTCCATCCCAAACCATCCTGATTCTGTGATTCTTTGGCTGCCCGTGTCCCCAAAGGACCCTGCCCTGTGCACAGCTGCCCTCCCTCCTCTGCCACGAGCTCCTGCTGCCTCCTGCGCCCCCAGCCTCACCCAGCCTCTGGGTTTGCTCAGAGATCTCACCGAGCTCAGCTCCTGCAGCTCCTGCGTGTCCCGTGCCAGCCCCACGTGGGCACTGCATGGCTCGGGTCTGATTTCCATGCCCACAGCTCTGTGGAGCTCTGCAGCTCCGTGACTCTGAGCTGGGACACCTCAGAGGGGAATGGCCCCGTTATCCATCCCCTGGCAGTGCCAGTGGCACCCTCAGGCAGGGATGGCCCCGTTATCCATCCCCTGGCAGTGCCAGTGGCACCCTCGGGCAGGGATGGCCCCGTTATCCATCCCCTGGCAGTGCCAGTGGCACCCTC
>VWZT01016148.1:0-15279 GCA_013397055.1 Pachycephala philippinensis
GCGCAGGAGGCTTTCCCAACACTGGGTTCCTATCACAGCCCAGCACTTACTCTGCTTTCTGTAGGGAGATGCAGCCAGAGTAGGTGGTTATGAACAGACAAATTGTGATGACTGTAGCTTGGCCCTAGTTGCTACTCTGCCTGGAGAGTACTTTGGAAGTGGGACCATTGGCCAAGACCAGGTAATTTAGAAAAGTCATCCTAATACAGTGAGATCAAATATGCAGGAAACTGGAAGACAGAAGAAAGCAAGCTCTTGAAATTGAAACAACAGCAAACCAAAGATCCTCAGCTTTTCAGATTTCTTGAGTAAAAAACCCAGTTCCACCAATGAGGGAGACACATGCCTTTTAGTTTCTGTGGAAAAATTTCACTGCAGACGTTCTGAGTTCCTGCATCTCTCCATAAGCACCATATTCCTGTGCCTCATCATTTTCACACATGTACTTCCTCTGTGACATGAAGAATCTGCTCAGCTTCATGTTTTTCTCTCCTGCCTCTTCCCTCCCAAGGGAGAGGCTGCCACTTACTGTCTGTGTATACTTCAAACCCAATCTCCTTCTCTCAGAACAAGGTACCTTTTCCTTCTCGTAGTACAATGGTCAAAAGACTTCCCTTGGTCAAAGTGTGCTCCTTTGAGTTCCTTGAACTCCTAACATCCTTGTTTTCAAAAGCCACTTCCTGCTCTTTGTTCCTTCCTTTTTTTTTCTGGGATTTTTCCATGACACATCTCCAGCTCTTACAGACCCCTGGGTGCAAGGGCAGTCATACATTTCTTCTAAGACAGTTCTTCAGTCCTTTCTAAATGTAAGACTGTTAATGGCAGTGACTCACTTGGACATTTTTCCCTTTTCAGGGACACCAGCTGTGGTAGAAAATTGCTGAGTCACTATAATATTAACCTTTCCACGGTACAGCAATTTTAAAGCTTTATCCAGCATTCATAAATTTGAAATAAATAGGTTTTCCTACCTGTCATTCTTAGTTTAGGACAAGCTTTGGCTTCACATGAGTTTATAGAATTGTTTGATGCAGGCATAAATACAAACATGACTACTGCCTAGAAATGTGGGGAAATGATACTGTATGTGGCAAAATGTGAAGCCTAGAACATATGAGAAAGGATACAATATATAATGCTCCAGTGCTTTGCATTTGGCATCATTTATACAGATCCAGGAGAAGGTTTCCACAACCATTTCACTTGGTGGCTGCTAGCAATGGTGTAAGTGACTCAACAGCAATCCTACAGAATCCAGAGCAGAATTTTTTTCTGCTGTATGTGCTGTGTCATAATGAATGCCTCACAGAAAGGAAAAATTATGTCTGCTGTAGGAAACAGGTTGCTTAAAGCCATTTTTAAAAATTTCTTTCATTTCATTTCCCAGGCAAAGGAAATGTGGCAATTTGTTTGCAGAAACATAAATAGATAGGATTAAAAATTATGAGCTCAAGCTGTCCAATAACTCACCTGTAATAAAACTCATGTAAGCAGATGCCATTCCTTGGGAAATGTCTTCTCTCTGGCTGACTGACAGCCTTTCATGACTCAGGAGACACTCAAACATCATGAGATTAAAATGAACCATTATTTTTCCAGTGGAGAAGACTGACAAAAAGGAATTCACTTGTACAAACCCTGTAGCAAACCAATGAAAGAACAGGGATAGACTACCAAGGTTTACCCAGCATCATGGAGGAAGGTCAGGTTCAGCTTCCCACTAAGTGGAGTGCTGTAGGTATCAGAAGCGCTAGAAAGTTAAAGTGCTGGGGCTCTGCTGGGCTCTTCTAATGCTTCAGGGAAGAAGCTGGGTATTCAAGGAACAGAAATATAACCTGTGCAGGAAAAGTGAAAACAGCAGAGAACCTATTTTAGACTGAAGCATTATTTGCTCTCTACAATTTTTTTTCAGCCCAAAGTTCAGGTATAATGGGAGAATGATGGTTTTTGATGAAAAGGTTTGTGTTTCAACTTTGCCTGAGACCACTGGGTTGGGGTGTGGGACATGAAGGATTGTGTGAGAGCAGGGAGAGACTTCACCTTTTTCCCTACTGCAGATGTGTATTTTGAGAGCTGGCCTTTGTTATGAGAGCAGTGCCTACACAGGGAGACCAACACTTTTCCTTTGATGAATTCTTAAAACTTGTCACTGAGTTTTGCTAGTTGGTTGGTTTTGGTTTGTGTTTTCTTTATGGGCCAAGTTTAGCAAAGGAAAGTGTCTGCTTTTTCACTAGATTGCCTGTAGTTACAGGCTTGTGCTGAGAGCGTGGACAAGTATCTGGAAAGTATGGGCCAGTGAAGAACGGCTGATGCAAAGTGATTTTTGTTTCTGGTTGAATGTAAATGAAGACTTGCATTTACTGTGGTAAGAAGAGAATAAGGTCACTATGGTTTCTTTCAGTTCTATCTCTTACACACTTTTTTTTTTTTTTTTCCAGTTACATGGTTCTTTCACTCAGGGGGGCCACTGTTCCATTATTGTGATGTGCCCAGTCAAAATATAAAGCCACTTCAAGGCTGCTTTAATTGACAGAGAAGCTTCTGATTATTTTCTATTATCCCCAGGATACAAAGAAATACAGTATTACTGTACAACATAGGCCACTCCTGAGAAACTGACAGGGCCCTCATCCCATCTTAAGCAGTGGATGGTTCTTAGAGCAGGCAGGTATAGACCCCTTTCTTGTTGCTCTAGGAAAGCTTTTTACATGGGTATTTGCACTCCAGAGCTTGTGTGTTGCTAGTTCAGCCCAATGGAGCTTTGTGGTTACTGAAAAGAAAACCTGTGGAATTGACTCATACCAGATACTCAACCTCACTATACATCAGTGTTCCCAGCTCAACATAAAGCCAATAATACCTGCTTAGCTTTTGGCTGAGTGATAGGTATGTGTCTGGCATTCACGTGTGCACAGCTGCTGGAGGCCCCTGCGTAAGTACATTAGGAACGTCATTATTGTTCATGTATTTACTTATTTGCATGATTTATCACTGAGGTATCTAGGCGCTCCTGGCCCATCTATCAGAAGATTAGAAATGACACTCTGCTCAAGTCCCAGTTCCCCGATACTGCAAATAAACATACATATATATACATAATTTGTCATGAACTAATAGAGCTCTAGCTAGCTAAGTATTCACTACTCTTCCCTCTCCTTTTGTTTTGCAAAAGCTTCCATCCTCCTTATCTTGCTTTTAAATCTTCTCAGCAGGTATGGAAGTCCCAGTTCACCTGTATTTGAATGTGAGTGACCAGAATCACATGACTTAACCAGAGCTGCAGGCAGCATCTCAGCTATGGCCTACTGAATACTCGCGCTTCTGCTGTGGCATTGCATACTGGGAGTACCTAGGATCACATTTCACAGAATCAGAGAATTGTTAGGGTTTGAGGGGGTCTCTGGAGATCATCTAGCCCAATGACCCTGCCAAGGCAGGGTCACCTAGAGCAGGTTACACAGGAACGCATCCAGGTGGATTTTGAAAGTCTCCAGAGAGGGAGACTCCACAATGTCCCTGGGCAGCCTGTTCCAGTGCTCTGACACCCTCAAGGTAAAGAAATTCTTCCTCGTGTTGAGATGGAACTTCTTGTGTTTTAGTTTATGGCCACTGCTCCTCATCCTGTTCATGGGCACCACCAAAAAGAGTCTGGCACCATCCTTTTGGCACCTGCCTTTGAGATACTTATGTGCACTTAAAAGATCCCTTCTTAGTCTTCTCTTCTCTAGACTAAACAGGCCCAGCTTCCAGTCCCTCCTCATAAGAGAGGTGCTCCAGACACCTCATCATCTTTGTGGCCCTCTGCTGGACCCTCTCCGGGAGCTCCATGTCTCTCTTATCCTGAGGAGTCCACAACTGGACACAGTATCCTTTTTCTCACAGCTACAACCATAGCAGCCCATAGCCCGGATCCCTCCTTCTCAGTCACTTCCATACTGATGAATCCCCAGTCTCTAGCATAAACCGTGATTCTTCATCCCTAAAATGTACAGACCTGGGACTCATCCCAGTTCTATGACCTCAGCCTCCGCAGGCCAGCATTGCTCCCTGTGGGATGCGCACCTGCTCGCGTCCGGACCGCGGCTCCCGGCACCGCGCCGTGCCCCGGTTCCGCCGGAGGGGCCGGGCTGGGTGCGCGGGGGGCCGTGCCGAGGGGCCGAGCGGAGGGGCCGTNGGGGCGATTAAATCGGGCTCTGTGTGCCGCCGGCTGCCCCCTCTTTGGCTCCGGCCGCCGGCACCTTCCGCCTTCCGCGGCTGCTGTCGGTGCAGCGCCTGCCCGTGTGAGGTGCCCCCGTCCTGCCCCCCAGCCCGGGGCTTGGCCGCTCCGTCCGACGACACCCCCGTGCCCCCTCTCCCGCCACCGCGAGCGGAAAAAACTGATCTTCACGGTTCACCGGGAAAGCGGAGTCGTGGCTTCAAAATCTGTCCTTAGTTCCCAAAATTCTTAGGAAAGGCACAGAATTTTCAGATCACAGCAGCTGTTTGTTCACCCAGAAGGTCCCGTATCCCACTGAGCTCAAGGAGGCATTTTGAGCAGAATAAGGACGTTTCTAGTGTGTCTCAATATATAAAATAGGTTCCACAATGGATTTTGTATCAGACACATTTAGTAAGTCGCTGTTACATGGACTTTATACATAGACAAACAGTTTCCCCGTATACCAAGTACGCTCTCAAAAAAAGTGGCATCTGGAAAATATAAAAAATTTCATTTGACTTGAAATGGTGAAAAGTATTTAAAAATTGTTGCCACTTACTTTTCCTGCTTTGTTACCCTTATATCCCATAGGAAACACTTCACCTCATAGGCATTCTAGTGATGGCTGTTTCAGTTCTCATTTTATGGTTATGCATAATTTATGTATGCTGAGCTGCGTGTTGTTTCCTCTTTTCTTACAGCATCATCGTGCCCGTCACCCTAAATCTGCTGCTTAATTCTTTCCTGTCCTCATGGCACTGCTGCTTCTTTTAATTTCTTTTTTATTGTAGCAGCTTTCATCCACTTTTCCTGTTCCTATGCACACTTCCACTACACATGCCAGCACCTGCCATTTAGCTCATTTCATCACCCAGGAAAATGAATTAACAATGGAAGAGTAACAAGCTGGTTTCCTGTCGTGAAAGGAATCCTTGATAATGTGTGTAGGACCTGACTCTTGGGTCTGCTTCAGCTGCCGTCAGTCTGCATGGATAATTAACAGCGTTCCCTAAAAAAAAAAATTTAAATTGTGCTCTGTTGAGGGAAGATAATCAACCTTATTCACCCACAAAGGTGACATCCCTTAGAGTAAGGAAGCAGGACAAGAGACAATTCCACAAAGGCCACTGGCTCAGTGAAGCAGGCTCTGATTGTAAGAAGACAGAAAATCACTTTAAATCATGCCAGAGGCCAGACTGGATCCTTTCTGCCCCCAGATCTGAAAAAAATAGGAAGGCCTGTGCCTAACCCTGGACCTATTCCTGCTGTGTATTGTAGAATCTAAGTTTAGACTTCAGTTGATGAATATTTTGCAAATAGTCATCTCAGAGCTCAGTCTGAATGGCTGGACAATGTTTTGTGTTTGGGAAAGAATTATAAAACTGTCACAGTTCATCAATACTTTAGGGCACGTTAACAATGCACTCCAGTAAGACCTGCTTGGAGAGACTAAATTGGTTAGTTTCTGGATTTCTGCAGTGGCAATCATATTGCATGTTCTAACTTTTATTTTCAAACAGTTGACATTCTTCTCTGAGTTGCCAAGATGCTTACAGAAATGCATTGGCTTAAGGCTGGTCAGGACCTCTCCAGCTTTCACACTGCAAAGAGAAAGGACGTAGTCTCCATACATCTCACCATACAAAGAATTCATCTAAAAGCTAAGGTGTTTGATAACAGGCAGGTGTTTGCCCAGAAAGAGCTTTGGCTTTCTATTACAGCAAAATGTTTAAGCTTTAGCCAGTGTTCTTTACTATGTCCTCAGAATTTTTTGGTCTTGAAAATAGCTAAGAATTCTTTCTACTGCTTGCTGCTCGGTGCAAGATGTCTATCCTTTATTCCACTGCAAATTGTGTTTCAGCTGTAACTTAGAAGCCACAGGACTGGTATCTGTTTTTAATTGTAGATGATAGTGTGGTTATTGTGCACACTGAGAAGCACATGCAGGTAATGAAGCTTTCCGTGGGATAGCTCTGATGACAGTTTCTGTGTCAGAACACAATTTTTTCAGTGAGATTATAAAACAAACTCTCATCAGTGGAATTATCCCATGAGAAGTCTGTGTGACAATACATTCGTAAAAGGGACTAAAATAGAGGTATGACCACAGGCCATAGCTAAAATTGGCAGCATATCTCTTCACTCTTTAACTAAAGGTAAAACTTCCTCACTGCCCTCCATGGTCCTGTGGATCAGCTAGAGTTACCTTTTACATCTGTTAAGAAGTCTTTCAGGATTTCAGATCCTGAAGGACCTAGATCTTCAACACAATCAGTAATCTTTAAGGCCTTATCTTGAAATTGAGGTTATTCTCTCAATAAAGTAAATAATTTGTTTGGGCTTGATTTGGTTTATTTTTTCAAAAGACAATGTGTGTGTGGAGATCAGAGTCTGTCCAGGAAATCATGCCTGTAATTCCCTTTTCTTCTAGGTTTTTAAGAGAGCTGCAGATTATGAAATATTTATCTTTATCCTCAGGAGAGGGGGTTTTGTAAACAATGAACAGCTGGATAGACCAGAAATTCATGGAGGTGTTGGAAAGAGAAAAAGATTGTAGAGAGCTTATAAGCCACAAAGACTCCCACAAGGGGAGTGAGGGAGACAATTTATGGTGAAAGGGGGTGATATTATTGAACAGTGGCTGTCTAGATGTCCCCTTGCAATAGAAAATTAGTGGACTGAAACTGCAGTATGGCAGTAACTTTCTTCTTCCTGAAGTGAAAAATGCCAACCTAGCTGCAAAGCAACAGCATCGAGCCAGTAATGCAGATGTAAAATCTGTTTCTTCTGCATCAAACTCTAAATCAAACATAACATTCCTAATTCACATTCTAGCGACTGTAAAAGTTCTTCCTCTTTATTAGTGTGTATGTGTATGAGCTGATAACCCAGACTTGTGTGGGTGATAAAGTTTAATGGAAAAGAACCAGTCAAGAACATTTGCAGGATTTATGGCTGGTTCTATTTACCAAATTGAGTTTAGAAGTGGGGAATGAGGTTTTGATATACGTTTCTTCTTTTTGCTTGCTCATTTTGAGACAAAGTCTAAGCTTGCATAATCTAAATAGTTTACGGTCATGCCAAGCTGAGGCTCATAGAGAACTTTTAAAAATGAAGACTATGATTTATTACTGGAGAGAGACATGAATATTCTCTTTCTAAATGGTTTCTAGGCTCACATGGGGATTTTGTCTTATTCAGGCTGAATTACAAAGATGGGACTAGAACTGACTTCCTCAGTTTTGTTCTCAGATATTGTGTGCAGCCATGCCTTGTAATCCCTTTTATACTCTTCAGTTGGCCCTAATCAGTATAAAAATAATGGAGAGTGTCTCGGTGAACTGGTTCATCTCTCTGAATAACCATGCCATGCTCTGGTGATCCCAGGAGTACATTATGGCTTTACCTGGGAACTTCAGTCTTCCTTTAAACAGATCTTTCCCAGTATTTTCTTCCCGTATCTATTCTTTGCTCCCCTGATCTTTCATTAATTTTTTCCCTTGCTTAGTAGTCTGACAGAAATCTCTTTATGTGGCTGATATAACTGGTCAGTGTTGTTTCAAGGGAGCACAGCACAAGATCATGCCATTTTAAAAAGTGATGGTTCCCTTTTTCCTTGGTGGTGGCTTCCATTAAGAGTAATAGCTGGAAAAGAAAACATAGAATTATGGAGAGAGAAATGCACCATGTCAGATGTTCCTGGCAGTAGCTGTTGTACTCTAGAATAACTTCTCATGGTAAAGTCAGATCGGTCTTGCTTGGGTTATTTAAATGGTATTGCACATAGCATCAAGGAAGACAGTTTGTTAGCTCCCAAGAAACTGATAAAATGTTGTGGTGGATATTCCCTTCATCCATTCTTATACCATACTCAATTCGTTACCTTTTTTTTTTTCTTTTTTTTTTGGTAAAAAACCAGTTTATTATCAGTGAAATATATTACAGGGCTTATAGGCCATCTGAAGGACAGAATGAGTTCTCCAGAAGTGAAGTACCAGAAAAAAACACATACAGCTCATATCACATGGCTAATCCTTCTCATAAGGTGTTGTTCGTCCTTACATCTGAACATTGTGAATTCAATCAGAAACTTCAGTGAAGAATGATATTGGAGAGGAAGAACTAATAGCAAGTAAGTAATTCCAGAGATTTTTAAATTATATATAACAGAGTCAATACAATAGCAAACAGCTGATGCTCCTCAATGAAAAAGAGCAGCAGTTCCTTTTCTGTGTAGATGAGGAGTGCGATGATGAAACAGCGCAAATAACAAAGCAATTTGCTTTCGGGACACATAAATGTCCTGTGATGTTTCAATAGGCTGCAAGGCAAAAAGAGCAAAAATAGATGACACATGTAGGAGGATTTAATCAGGTGGGGAAAACCAGGCATTCTTTCTGCCTTCCCCAGCACTGCTCATACAGTGGTGGACAGTTGACCTCTCATTTGTATGACATTCAGCCAGGAATATTTCAAGGGCAAGCACTTGTCAGTGACACTTGTCATGATCCACTGAAAACCATTTGAACTGCATGGGAGAATGTCAATGCATTGCAGGCTAATGGCATTACTTAGGAAAACCATTCAGCTGGTGTTTGATGATGAATATTAAATGTCTCTGAATATTCTGACACTGAACTCTGCCTTTCTTGTGCATGAGTTCTTCTCCAGTACCAGAGGCAGAAACAGCAACATTCTGTATATTTTTATATCAGCTGTAGATTTTTTCTTTAAATCCCAGAGGATGTGTTAAATCATAGAATCATAGGATCATAGAATCATTTAGGTTGGCAAAGATGTCTAATATTATTGAGTCCAACCATTAACCCAGCACTGCCAAGTCCACCACTAAACCATGTCCCCAGGTGTCTCATCTACATGTATTTTAAACACCTCCAGTGATGGGGGCTCAACCACTTCTCTGGGCAGCCATTCAAATCCTTGACAATCCTTTTGGTGAAGAATTTTTTCCTAATATCCAATCTAAACCTCCCCTGGCACATATCAAAGCCATTTTCTCTTGTCCTATCACTTGTAAGTTGGGAGACTGACCCCCACCTCACTACAACCTCCTTTCAGGTAATTGTAGAATTTGCACAGTTTCTAAGAACTTGTATGCAAAGTCACTTGAAATCATTGCTACTTCTCATTTTTCACTCCTTTGGAGACTGGTATTTGGATCCATAGCCCACTCCCCCAGAAGAGACTTCTGGGATGTACATTCAGCACTCTGTTCTAAAACTGAAACACTGCTCCATGTAACTTCTGTTACCATAAGAACAGTACCACGCTGTATATTGGGTAGCAGGTAAATTGGGTAGCTGCTAAATTCTTGCATGAAAGTTAGTAATTTGAGAGCACTGGTGTCTCTGAAGAATTACTCTGATTCACATGAGAATTGACCTAGACTAGTGTTAAGTTTTTCTTTGTGGCTTTTATCACTGGTAGACTACAAGCATTCACAGATATCACAGAAATTCCATACTACTACTTTTTTCAAACTATTTATGGATTTGTTTTCCTGTTTTCACACTGAGTCATCCATGCAGCTATTGCATGACCTCAAAAGATTTCCTGGAACTGATGTCAACTGGATAGTCCATTGCCAAGTAAAGTTATTAGCTGTTGAGTTACTTACGGTGTAAGTTATATTTCTGCTTTCTAAAGTATCTCTTAATCTGTGTCATAGAAAGAAAGAGAGGCTGTGGACATTCTTGTATGGCTCTTCATCAGACGTGCCGTAGCAGATTTCTTACTATCACCTGCTCCACTTTGCTTTCAATTGGGTTATTGTTAACAAACTGCCACTTGCTTGAGACAACCAGAGCTTGTTTTGCAGCCAGTGGCTCGGGTCTGCAGTCAGCAGTCTGAATAAATGAAGACTCATTTCAGAGCTAGCTGAGTTTCCCCACAGCTGTACTGCCATCTGGCCTGTTTCTGTTACATCATGCTCCATGTCTCATTATTCTTTTCCTATGAGCTGTCCTTGTGTCTATTAACCATCACAACTGCTTGTTTTCCCTTGCCTGGGATTTGGTCCTCTAATCTCCTCTTCAGTTTCTTCAGAATTTATTCAGTCACAGAGCATTTTTGAGCTGACTGAATGAGTATTCCCTTGCCTCAGAAAAAAATGTGACCTCTGTACCGTAGGTTCCAACCTCTGCCATGACTTGCTTATATACCTCTCTAACCAAAGAGATTTGGGTCTATACACTCCAGGCTGGCAATTACAGCAGGGAATTCTGGAAAGATAAGTGGCTGTATGTAAATGCTCCAGGGGAGTGTAGGAGAGAATGGGCTGTGGGCCTGTCCTCCTTGCAGAGGGTGTGACTGTATATTCAAGGTACCATACAGCGAGTGAGCTGAAAAGGAAATTACAGAAGCTGCTTGTTGGAGGACACTGATGAGACAGCAGGCATCTGTGAAGAGTGACAGTTTGGGGCAAGGAAGGGAAAAATTAATTTGCTTCCTTTAGTTAGATCTGAGCTGAAGATAGTGGTGAGTAACAGGAAACTTCCTCCAGTTCTGCAGGGCTAGAGGGAAAAGGGAGTCTCTGCTTGTCAGGAGGAAGCCATGCTGAGGAGTGAGAGACGAGCTTTTCCTGGTTTCTCCGCCACTTTGTCTTTTATCCATTCTGTAACTGATCAGGATTAGGAAAACTGAACTGAAGACCCAGATTCTTGACATCAAGGTGAAAAAAAGCAGAGGGGACCCAGTAAAGCAAACTGAGAATGAGACTGAAGTTTTTTGCATTTTTCTTGGTATTTTAGCATTTCTAAGATGAATGAAGTAGAGCTTGTCAATGTTAACTAGTTTATTGGCTGTCATTTTCACAAACTTATTTATCAATTTAAGAGGCTCGTGTCCCTTCCCTTGCTTGAAATGTCTTCCCCTGTCATCTGTGCCAAATGCCAGACCAGCAATGTGGGACTGAGCTCTAAGTGATGGTACAAACATCTGTCAGGATGACTATGGCATGCTTGCCTTTCTTTTCTCAAAGCAAAGGTCACTTGTGCTTATAAGCAGAAAAAAAAGCTAGAGAGAACGAGACTGTTTTCTGTCTCATCTCGTTTTTTGAAGCTTACCTCATTTCTGAGTCCTGTTATATCACACTGACTCTTCTGCTTTGCATCCCCTTCTGTCTTCTGGGCCCTGTATCATGATGACTAAACCTTTAAAGTCTTTCTTGTTGTTTTCAGGACTGGAGGTTTCTAGTTAGACCTGCATATAAAGTTTTAAAGAAAGGACTGTTGGATACTGTCGTCATCATGTGTAAGCTTGCATAATTCTGTGCCCTTTCCAAATGATGTCAGTTGAAGTAAGCTGGTGGATGATGTCTGAAGATCTCTATTTAGCAGGTGCAGGAAACGTGGACAAGAACTTCCATAAGAAAAGATGAGAGGAGAAGGAGATAGAAAAATGGGAAGAAGCTTGAATCTTAGACTATAATAACAGGCCTGCAGTAAACCCTGAAGTGTTGTCACCATTAGATAGACATTCACCATCTGTCTTTCTTTGAGTTTCACAATGTGTTTCTAAAGTATTGATTCCTTCATGCCATTTCTCTCCTTGCTGTGAACTGAAAAGCTAAGCACAAATGTACTTTTGAGATATCTGGTTATTCTGCCCCATCCTAGATTCGCCCATCTCTTATGAACAGTTTTAATCAAGACAACTGAGAACATCAAAAGAAGAAAAGATGATCTGTGCTTCTTTTGTAGCATATGAAGTGAAACAGACGTTAGGAACTGAACAAAAAAGAATAATTATGAGAACTGTTCTTCAAAGGAACTGAGGAAAATATCTGACAGGCAGGCAATTTTCTTTTGTAATAGACATTGGGCAAAAAGAAATCCTGGAAGAGCATGAGTTTACACTGCTAAGTACACAGAAGTGATAGAAAGAACTGACGAGGGTGCTCAAACTACTCAAAGACTGTTGTTTTCCACAGGGAAAACTACAAAAGATTGGGCTTTGACAGATATACTCATTGTTGGATAACTTCATGGATCTCCAAAAGAAATTAAACATTAAAAAGAAGAACAAAATTAGTGTCAAAGCTATTTCAAAAGAGCAGATGAAAGTACTCAGTAGCACCATCACAATGTGCATAGAATAGAAATGTGGATATAACCAGCAATTAGACTCACCACGAAGAAACTTAGGAACTATAGCATTCAACAGTAGCTCAATGGAATTGAAAAGTTGCAGATCAGTATCCTGACCTTCAAGATAACAATCTGAAAATGCTAAGTGGAGGAACAGACTTTTTTTGTTTCTTCACAGACAGCTTTTTGCTCTCCTCGTAGGATTCACATTTGCTGGAGCTGTGGGTTTCAAGCTGTGACATTCTTCAGAAGACTGAAATGTAGAATTCGGATTTATTTGAATCCTTCATCTGATTTGGAGTGGAGATACCAGTTTAGATGTCCACATCTCTCCAAGTGAGCAGTCTAATCACTGTGTTAGTAGATGTTAGGATTGTCAAAGTGGAAGGCAGCTTTTATGGTCCTCTTTTCTGCAAAGCAGACAAAACACATAATAGGCCCATTTCCACAGGAATTAGAGTTTTGATGCCGTGTCAAGCAAGGGGACATGAGGACCTGAGGATTTAATGGTATGAGGCCTTGAACAGTCTGTGTCAGGTGATCACTTTGATGGGATAACTTTCCTTAGGACCTAGGTAAAAAACTGAAGTCATTCATGAAGTGAATTATTCTCAGCAGTCTGAATACATTTTTCAGTTTTAATTTTTTTCTCTTCTAAACTTCTAACCTTCCTTCTTCAGGGCAGAACTCATCATACTTTAATAATCTACCTCATCTACTTGAGCTTTCCAAGGAGTGTTTTGGCTTTGTCTGTGAATATGTTTGCACTATTGGCATATTTCCTGATCTAATTTAAAACAGGCTGAGATGATTCTGAAGAGTAATTTCTGAAGGAAGGAGATGTTAGCAAAATACAGAAGCATTCCACAACTGGGGATGATACTTCCTTCTGTGTCTTGCCCAGACTTCCTTTTCCCATCCTTGCTTACTGATTTATGGGCTGACTATTGACATGACTTCTCCATTTCCTCCTCAAACACCTTTTACATTTACGGGTTTTGGGGTTTTTTGTTTCTGAATCCCACCACATCCTCCATAATATTCTGTAAACTTCATGCTTCAAAGATGTTCTTTCAGATTGTTTGGCAGCAAAAGCTCTTTAATCAGCTTTGACAAATGTTCATTTAGACACATTTTTCCATATATTATCCTAATGGGATACCTAAAGGTAAATCCAATGACCTATTCACATTGCTTTTTCCCTTTTTGGAAAATATCAGACTATACAGATAAAGACTGAAAGACTCTGACACTGTTCATAGCAATGAGTTTATTTGAGCTAATAGAGAATCCATCATCCATTCTTAAGATCTGGCACAGGTTCCTTTCTCTTTGATGGGTATTTTCTTTTGAGCATTATTTCTTTTCTCTTTCATCTTCCTTCAGATACTGGGTGTGAAACAGATGTAACTCTGCTTCAAAATCTCTTCCTTCTATCTTCTTTTTTTGTTTCCTCTGACAACGGCTAGCAGAAAACCTGATGGTCATACACAGTAGCTGTTACCTATAATTGTGCTGGTATGTATTGACTTGAAACCTTTAACCTCATCTCTACTTTCTGAAAGCTCAAGCATAATGCTAACACATCATATGTCTATGATCTAAACAGGCATTTATCACCAAAATGGTGCTAAAATCAAGAGCTCTTATGGATGCAAAAGATTTATTCTCATTCCCAGTTAGCTGGTTTCTGGAGAATACCGTGATTTACACAAAAGAAAGCATGTATTGTTGATGGCTACAATACTATTGATAAAAAACATTTTTATAATATTTTCAAAATAGTCTTTAGGTTTTCTGATTTTCACAAAAACATAAATGTACTTTATTCTTTCTCTTTCTCCATGGCAGGTATTGAAAAAAATAATGAGATTTTAAACTCTGATTCATGAAACACTGAGTTTCTGGGTATGTTTTACTCCTTCCATGAGAAAAAAGGCATATACACAGAAAAAGAAAGCCCTCTTTTACAACCTACTGTATTCTTCACTCCTACAAATTGTCTTCTCAGTGCAATATGTGCACTTGCACCACCAAATCAAATTTCATACCTCTCTCCTTCTAATCACACAGCAGCAACCCACATCCTCCCACATCCTGAGCCAGCAGTGCAGCTTCCAGCACTGCCTGAGTTCCTCCACAAGCACTGCGAGTGAAGCAGCCAGTCAGCATGGAGCCACTGGCATACACAGAATCAAGCTGTTACTAACTGGTGGGCTGAAGCTAACTCCCTTCGCAGAGTGATGGCTAATGTTCAGATCAGCTCAATGCTTCTCCACACAAGGAGCTGGAAATGGTTTTTTCCACCTTAAAGTGGCTCTGAGCCCATGATCACAAGGACTATTTGGCTTCTCTGGGCACCAGCACCAGTCCCGACCCATTGTAACTGTGAAGTTTTGCTAGAATTGACCAGAATTTCCCTGGCTGTGACTTGTGCTCCTTGCCTCTCAGCCTTTCCCAGCCTGTCTCTGAGAGGGATCTGGCTTGGTCTTTTCTACCACCTCCCATTTGGTAGTTAATGTAGCAGGTTAATATAGAAACCTGCTCTTGAGGGCTTTAGGAGGTGCCCTCTTGTTTTTTGTTTCTTCCCTCTTAAGGAATTTTTCCCATACTTCAGTTGTTTATCTCTGAATACTTAAGGAGAACAATGCTTATCTCTAAAATACTTAAGGGGGACAATGCTTATCTCTAGACACTTAAGGAGGAGTCCATCTGGCCTGGGTTTTTTCTCACGCTGGGCGGGGCATGCCGCGAGATTTAAAACTGGCAAAGACAGGCTGGATACGGCGCTGGCCTTCCTGTTTTCTCCCGGCATCAGAGGAGAGAGGAGCTCCCCCTCGGAGTGGAGGAGATTACTCGCCTTTGCAGACCCCCTGCCTTCTGCTGTTTTTTCCTACCGGGGACCCCACCAGGATCCCAAGCCCGTCTTCCCCCTCCTTGNCCTCGGGGCTCCCGGGAGAACCATCGCACCTG
>VWZT01016154.1:493-25837 GCA_013397055.1 Pachycephala philippinensis
GGCCCCGCACCGGCAGCTCCTCGAGCTCCGTCCCTCGGGTCGTGCCGTGCCGGGGCCGCGGGTCCCTGCGGAGCGCACGGGCCGCGCCGGGTCCCGGGGGATTTGTCCCCTTTTTCCCTAGAAAGCAGCTGGGATGGCAGTGGCGACAGCCCCGGAGTGGGGCCCGAGCCCTTCCCCGCTCCCGGGTCCCCGTTCTGGTGACACCGGCAGCCCCACGCCCCTGGGTAGATCTTTCCCGTGGGGGCTCCTGCCAGCAAACTACGAGCTGGTTTGTTTCTCTGTCCCACCTTTGGGCTGCTAATGACTTCAAAGTCCAGTAACTGTAGCCTCAGTGGTAGTAAAGGTAATGTGTAGGTGCAAAAGTTTACAAACAAATTTAGCATAACACAAAGTTATTATGACAGAGCTGGAAGTAGAGCCCAGATTTCCTGGCTCTTTTGTGGCGCTTCTACCATCTTCCACCCCTGGTTTTTCCTTTTGTAACGTATCTGGTATTGAAGTTCACTTGGGTTTGTTGCATTATATCCAAAGCCTCCCTGTCACAGAGATTTCTGAAGAGAAAACTCGAATTGTCTCCTTTTGACACTTCTTTCTTGAACGTCTGTGTTGTATCTGTTACCGGCGGGTGAATTCTAATGATTCGTTTTATTGAATTTTCTCTTTTCCTCTTTCAGCCGAGTGGTTTTACCTTGCTCAGTGCAAGAGGTACGTCGTGATCCTCCCTGCTTTATTCAGGCTGAGGGGTGGGAGGGGATTTGGTGTCAGAAATCTGACCAGCCTGGGTCCACACGTTGCCTGTGCTGTGGCTGCCCTGCCCCAGAGATCAGTGACACAGGTGTGAGCCCTGTTGTGATCAAGGGATTGCCAAGGAAGGAAATGCAGCACAGAGCCCTGAGGTGTGCTGAGCCCTCCGCTGCCACCAGTGCAGTTGTGCCCTGGGGCAGCACTTTACTGCTGACCCGGCACTGAGGGACTCCAAGCCTTTTCCTGAAGCCACAGGTGTGGGAATTGCCTTCCGAGGTCTGAAGCCAGCAATTCAAATGGCACTGATGTACATTTAAACGAGAGTCATGGTAGGATGTCTGTCATGACAGGAAGTCGAATGCTCTTCTGAGGGAAACATTACACTTATTCTGCAGTGTGCATTTCCTGGGTCCTGGAAGGGCAGTATTTAGCTGGTTGAAAGTGTGAATTGGGAAGGCTCAGAGCTGGAAATTGATCATCTCAAAATCTGTAAACTCAAAATTGATATTTCTTGATGCAGCAAAGAACAACAAATACACTTTGCTCTTAGGGTAGGAAAAATGAAGCGTAACAATTACAGTGTGCGCCAAAGTGTTGGGTTGTTGTGGAACAACCTGGGTGCAGACCTGGTGTTTGTGAGCTACACATATGTGTTTGCCAAAAAGTTGTCAGAGTTTACTAAATATCTTTTATATGGTGTATTTTACTTTGCTGTAATCTTTTTTATACTACCCCATTTTCACAGGAAACAGCTACTTTTTTTTAATGTGTTAAAAGTTTTGGCCAACGTTACTGCTGACATTTGACTTCTCTTTCATTTTCAGTATCAAGTTGGGCAACTTTATTCTGTGGCAGAAGCCAGCAAAAACGAAACAGGAGGTGGGGAAGGAATTCAGGTCTTAAAAAATGAGCCTTATGAAAAGGATGGCGAGAAGGGACAATATACTCACAAAATCTATCACTTAAAGAGGTGAGAAGAGCCTTGATCCATGTTGTAGTCCCTTGGTATTGAGCAAGAAGTGTTAAAAGGTGAGGGTAGCCTTCCATGGTTTGCTATTCTGGGACACTTGTCTGTGTTTTCCTGGCAGTTTGTAATTTGCTGAATTGTGCACGAGTGCCCTGGTGAGTGGGAAAATGTGAAATACAGTGGATTTTAAATATGTGGGATGCTTGTCTGGGACAGCTGAAAGGATTGTATTTGCTTGCTCTAGACAGGAGTCAGAGATGAGTGGGACATAAGGTTCCTGCTGCAGGTCAGGAGCTGCTTGCCAGGGGCCAGAGGTGAGAGCTCTGTGCAGTGTCTTTGCTGCTCTGCAAGAGGAAGGATAGCACAGCTTCCATTGTGATCACACAGCTCACTCTCAGTTACCTCATTATTACCTTTCCCATTATTTTCTTAATTATGTCATGATCAGGAAGGTTTTTGAAGTTCCTGTGTATTTCACTGCAGGTGACAGCGTGCATCATAACCCCTCAAATGCTTGGGTAGAATGTGCCTTTCTTGTTGGAGTGGAAGAAACCAATGAGGAATTTCGGCTGGCAGAATTTTAAACACCTTGTCCATGTTTGTTTTCCCAGTAAAGTCCCGGGGTTTGTAAGGATGATTGCTCCAGAAGGCTCCCTGGTGTTCCACGAGAAGGCCTGGAATGCGTATCCCTACTGTAGAACAAGTGAGTGTCCCCCGTGTGTGTTCTGTTGTTGGTGCTGTTGTATGTGAGACCTGTCAGAAACAATTGTATCTAATAACACTGTGTTTTCTTTTCCCTTTCATTGCACGTGTTTCCAACGACACCAGTTGTGACAGTGAGTATTTGAAATCCTACCAGTCATTTATTGGGTTTTTTTGAGATATATTTTGTCTGTTACTACCACTACAATTGCCTGGCTCCAGCCTTGCTCTACTCCTGATGTAGAGCTCCCTCTTACTTTATTTGTCTGCAGATGGCTGTAATTAGAACTGTAATTTGTCAGAGAAATTATTCCATTTTCTACGTCTTCTTTTATGCCTTTAATTACCATTACAGATGCATGATATCTATCCTGGTAAGACATAATGCTAAAAAAAGTGGGAGGGGAAAAGCAACATATCAGAGGCTTCTACACTCCTGAATGCAGGAAGAGCGGTGAAACGGAATCAGTCCCTACCTGTCTGAAATGCCATGGTTGTAAAGTGAATTCCTGCCTCAGTTAAAATGGGGTAACTGGGAATCTCAATGGATCAGCACAGCTCAGGATTTGGGGCTGTTTTTTTAAGATGCATGGCAGGCACATCATTAAGATCTTAATGCCATTTTACATGTTTTGGTGACCTGTTTAATGAAAACTTCTAAGTTAAATGTTAAACTGCTTTATCTGCTCACTTGCAAACATGGTTTAGATTGTAACCAGGTGGATGTGACACGAGGAGTAACAGTGAGTTTGAACTGTTGAGCTTGACTCATCATGATACCTGTGCACACAGGTGTGTGCCCTCTGACTTCTGGAATCAGCAGGGCTCTGACATTGTCTTTAGCTGTACAGTTTGGTGGCAGCTGGACCATTATGATCCAGCTTTATGATTGTAATTGTGCTGTACAGTAACCTCTAACTGCAGGATTAATAATTTAAAAATTACTTGAACATAAAGGTAAAGAACTTCAGGGCTGAGGAAGCAGGACAGCAAATGGTAGGGTTATTTCTATTGGTGTGCACAGGTAGAGCTGGATTTCGTAAACATGACTGGTTTTAATTTAGCACTCACTGCTTTAGTTTAAGGTTATCATGTACCTATTTCTGTGTGTAGGTAAGGGGGCTGTTTCTCTGGTAATTTAAACAGGTTGTGTTGCTAGTTGGGGATTAGTAGTGGCGTGTATGTAGATACCATTTATCTAAACTTAGAGCAGAGAGGTGTGATCAGACTTGTGCTTTTTGCTTTTAATTCTTACAGAATGAATACATGAAAGATGACTTCTTCATAAAAATTGAGACCTGGCATAAACCAGATTTGGGAACAACAGAGAACGTGAGTTGGGGTTTGGATACCAAGCCTTAGTGCAATTGTACAATTAGTACAGATAAAGTATTTTATACCTGGTAATGGTGGATAATTACTGCATGAAGTCCATGCCTGACCAGTGAGTAAAGCAAGAAAAGCATTATTCAGGTCCTTGCAAGGTGGTCAAGCTGTCTCATCTAAGGAGATCCAAGGACAGGAGAAGGGGTTTGGTTTTTATGTTTAGAGGTCAATACAGATGCTTGATTCTCATGCAAATATTTAAATAACTTTTCAGCAAGTCCTTTTTTAATTTCACGTTCTTTTACCTTAGATGTGCTACTGATAGTTAGGCTGACAAGTTTATTTGAAAACAGGTTTTACAACAGGTTTCACAAGACCATTGGGGTTGATCTGTGTACACTCTGTAGTTACATATTGAAGCTGCCTCTGTAAATTGTCCCAGCTGGTGATGTTGTTTTCCTCCCCAGTCAATTTGGTTCACATGTCACTTCAGGAAAATTTCAATCTGTAGTGACAAACATTTATAAACCATCCAGAGAGGACTGGTTATCAGTCTGTTTCCAGTGCTTGGGTGAGCTGTAGCTCTCGGTGTGCTGCACAGAAGGGGGATAGTTCTTGGACAGCTCTGCTGGCTGTAACTGAGTTTAGGTGTGCTGGACAGACCACAGGTGTGGAGCTGCTTCCATCAGCTACACATCAACCACACCCTCAGACTACACCTGGTCCATCTTCAAGGCAGTCCTATGATTCAGGTTACCTACGAGATCAGTCAGGTTATTGGAATCTGCATATTTGCAATTGGAATTTATACAACTTCTTTCTAGCTTGAGAAGTTCATGCAGAGCATGGAATGGGTAGTGGCTCTAATTAGAGCTTGATTTCATTAGCGCTAACAAATGTGACAGATGAATACAACTTAATCTTAAATCCAGGTTTCCTGAGTGCACAAGAAGTGGAGGCTTTGTGCTGGTTTAAAATTGATTAGTGAGTGAATTAAACTGTAATTGTGGAATCATTCCCTTTGAGAAAGGCAGAGGAAGAAAAGGTAGGTTTGGAGAATGCTGCCTTTACAGCATCCTGAAAAACTCACTGGCACACACATGTACTGCACAAGGTGATTCCCAGCATGGGAATAATTGCTTTTTCTTTTTTTGCAGGTTCACAATTTAGATCCAAACACATGGAAGGGTGTTGAGATTGTCCATATTGACATTGCAGATAGAACTCAAGTAGAACCAGGAGTAAGTAAATGTTCAGCTACTGGGACTGGGGTGTAGCATGCAGCTGATTCCACTTGTGCTTTGTGTTGGTAGTGAATAAGCTAAAATGGTGTGGATTTCATCCAACAGAGACATGAAAAGTGTCTTGAACAGAATCATTCGTTTGTGTGCCTGCCTTACTTCTTTGGTTTTACTGCTGATTCTTCCTGCACATCTGGATCTGCTGGCGCTGTTGTCTGGTTTGTTAAATTTTAACAGCTGGACTGTTAGATGTGCAATATTTTTTGGACAGTAGGGAGATGGTAGGCACTAATATGGAGACTGTGTTTGCACAATGAATGTGATTCTCTTGGTTTTGTGCAAGGAGAGGCTCTTTATACTGTTTAACTGTTGTTTTCTGAAAGTAGATACGTGGATATCCTCCATTCTGCGGAGAGGACTTCTTGGAACTATTTTCAGTGCATTATCCTCTTTTTTTCTTTTGTATATTTGACCTACAGATTATCAAAACTGAGTGCAGAGTAGTCTCATCCAGAGTCTTAAGTCTCTTCTAATGTCTCTACATTTCTGTTTCCTTTTTATTGACTTCTAGCACCATTTCCACTTTCAGCAAATATTTTGAGCAGATATTTTCAGATTCAAACTCACAGTATAGCCCATTCTTGTGTAGGAATACTTGGGATTAATTGTTACCACGTGATTCAAATTTTTATTTCCGTTTTATCTCCCAGAAACTCAGTTTTGCAAAGTCCTGACTTCATTAACCAAAGCCTGGCTTTGTGCTTAAGCTCTTAGCAGACGCTGGTAACTCCGAGTTACCTGCAGACTGACACCCTTGCTGTTTACCTGTTCTCTCCTTCTGGGATTAGACATCAGGAGTTCTCTGGGACCCACACTTGGAGTCTCTTCTGTTACAAAAGTCTGCAGTTTCTGGCCTTTATCTTCTCTCTCTTCACTTCTCAAGACTTCAGGAGAGACACTTTCTATTTATGCTGAAATCTTTATCGAGTTTAGGTAATGGAACTTGAGGGGGTTTTTTTCTTGGAAGTTCAGCTACATCATAACAAAATTGCCAAGATTGTGATGCTGGCTTTGTGCCTTCAGAGAAGGCTGCTGGTCTTGGAAAGTAAATGTCCCCTAAAAAACATCACCTGCTTTCCCTGTGTTCTGTTTGTCCAGATGTTCTTTTCCTGCAGTTTCTGCATCTTTGTTCAGTGATATTCAAGCAGTCACCAGTTCACTCTGTGGGGTAGTGTCCGAAATCATGTGCTTTGTATGGGTTTGGGATTTTTTTGTTATGATGCTTTTTTGGGATTATCATTCTAAGTGGCTGAGTGGGTTTTTTTGGTCTGCTCCATTTTTTAGGGAAAAGGAATAGTCAGTGTTGCCAAAGGAAAGTTTTATTTGTACATTTATCTTCTCAAACATAGTTTTACCTGGAAAAGCAGCTCAAATGTACAACCTTGGATAACAGTAGAACTGAAAGAATAGAGCTAGATGTATAAAATCCAGCAATGTTGAAAAAGTTTTCATGTATTCAAGATGTATTGTTTTGTTCTGTGAATGAACCTTGTCCACCTTCCTGTGGTGCAGCAGTTACTTTCATTTCAGAGCTGCAATCAGCATAAATATGGAAATACAAATTTCTTTAAGCTACTAATGGCATGCATGTGCTGACTCGTGCTCATTTAAGTATGTACAGAAATAATGTGGGTGACATCTGTGACTTTCTTTAGATACCCATTTAACCCTGCCTTCTCTTAATCATCTCCAGCATGCAGTCTATGTCACTTTATGTTGTTTGTATATAAAAGTGACTTCCCAGGAGAGAAAGACTTTTTAAAGTGTAAGCAAAAATGAACACTCAATTAACATCAGAAGAGGCTGTGGTTTTGGAAACAATTTGTAGAAGAGGAGAGTGTAGTGAAAACAAATTGAAATCAGGTTTATAGCTATTTTTGTACCATGAAGACATTAAATGTTTTGTTTAGGTCATAGTGGATCTTTGTTATATCACTTGAGAGAAAGTTTTAAAACTACAATTTTGTACAAATCAGTCAGATTACACATGCCTTAAGAGTTTGGATTTCTGTGTGCTAACCCTTGTTCTGCAGTTTGAGGAAATATATTGGAATATAGGAAATGCTCTTCTGTAGTCTGTAAGGAAGTGTTAAAATATTCTCGAGTTAAAGAGCTTGATAGGAGGATCTCTCCCATTTCAGACTTAATTTATCACATGATAGGCAGCTAAACAGCTCCATGTTATTAGTGCTGAACCTTGGAATCATCACGCAATGACACATCCCATTGAACAGCCTGTCTGTTTATAAATATGATGTGCTTTTAGTTTTTCGCCCCTCTTTTTGTTTGCTGTCTCTAAGTAAGGCTTTTTCATCCTGTCCTGGGTGTTTATAAATATTCATCTCTTCCAGCCTTGTTCCTGGAGACCTTTAACTTCTCGTTCTGGGCACGGCACCACGATGTGCGTCCGTGATAACCAGGCTGATTTCATTTCTCATTTGAACGTTGGCATTCTTTCAAAGGTGATTTCAGGCAATGGTTCCCCTGATAGCTGTGCTATAGCTGCAGGACTCTTCAGGAGATGGGAGTGATTGCAAGATATTTTTTATTAAAAGCCATTTAGCTAAACCTTCCTAAAACCCAGGACTGCGTGTCAGTGCAGTGTACAGTAGTGCTGGTGAATGTTTCGGTCATAAGACATGGGAATCAGGCACTGAGTTGGGAATATGACATACTTGGATAAACCTGATTTTGATCTTCTGTTGTGCTGTGAATGAGCACTCACAGAGCTGTGGATGGTGTTGGAGGGAAGTGCTGGTGGGTGTTTCTTTCCACAGGGACTGTATGTGAGTTTTTTGCTCAGTAACACCAGTAGTATGTACATTCTCTTGTTTAAAACATTAAAGCAGTATTGAGCTGGAAAGTCAGAATTTGTCTCCACCTATGTAGTTCGTGCAGTGCCACTCCATGTTCAGTTCCATTTTCATGGATTTGCAGATCAGGCATCATGAGACTTGTTTAATTTTCATGTTATGTCCTAAAAGTTTTCTTAAAATCATTCTGTCCTGTGTATGTGCTTTGAGTTTTTATACTACTTGATAGTGAACCATGAGTTCTCAGGAGCACTGTTAGCACACTGAGCATGTCTCAAGACTGAGAATGAGACATGAGAATGAAAAAGAAGAGCCCAGATTCTGTGTTTGTTGTGATATTACTTTTATTGTATGTGGTTCACAGTCTCTCTAAATCATTCTTTATAATAGATGGTTGCATTCATGCATATTATATTGAGAATTTGAGCAGAAACTGCCTGTGAAATGATATTTGTAAATTTCTTTGAAATAGTTTTGCTCCTCTGTCTTGTTATGCTGCTGCTGGGTGATGTTTGCCTGTCTGGCTTTCCAGAGGGCTTCAGGGGTTTGAGCTGTAATATTTGCTCCAGCAGCTGCCTGTTTTTCTTCCTAAGAAGGACTTGTTGTTGTCAGGAGTTAAGCTCTTGCTGCACAGATATTTTCCTTAAACTCTGCAAAGAACTGTTGTTTATTTGTACTTTGGCTCTAGTCCAGTCTTCTTCCCTGCGTGCTGGTAGGATTTGTGTGTAGGGAAGAGTTCCTACAATGCTCTCCTGTCCATCTAGGCTTTAGTCTATAAAGGGTTTTCCCTGTCCTTAACAGAATTTGGGTTAACTGAGTTCTAAAAGGTCTTGGTTCAAAGCTTCTTCCTCCAGCATAGAAACCTTTACCATGACTCATCTATTTTCTTGGAATTTCTGTTTTCACGCCTACATTTTACTCATAGATAACATTTTCTACCCCAGTGCTTCCAGCTGTGGTTATTTTTATGTGGGTCATAAATGCAGGAGCACAATTGGTTTTTACCAGTGTCCCTGTGCAGTGGGAGGTGGGATGGCAGGTAACAGCATCCTGTGGACTTGAGTGTCCCTGGGGTATCCAGACAAATCATTCCACTCCATAAACCAGGCAGATCAAGGCTGCACATGTAGCTGAGTTTAAATGCCTCATGCTCCACACCACCACAATGTGAGCTCTGCCTTGGCAGGATGTTCACACAGTGAAAATGAATTCAGGGTTGTCTCAATGCAGTACCTGGTTTTGTTTACAACTGGCACTAAGATGTGGAATTCTTGTGTTTCTGTTTGGCACATTGCTGCCCCAAACCAGCAGCAGTTCTGCCAGCAATTAGTTACATAGAGCAGAATTGTTTACCCATTGCTATAGCTTGATCCACTTCCATGTCTTCCATCCAATGCCTGAGTGAAATTTTTGAAAGGCAGTCATGATCAGTAAATTAAAACATTCAATATATTTCTGTAAAAACATTCTGCTGTAGTATTTGCATACGTATCTTAAAGGTGATTTAAATGTAAAGAAGATGACTCTTTCCTCACAAGGATTGTTAAAAAATAATTTTTAAGAAGTGTATCACATTGAGCCTCCAGGACGATGCAGAACCTGAGGATTGCAGTGGGTTGCAGCTGTCCTCTCCCACAGTATTTGGAAATAACTTGTGAGATGAGAAGTCTGCAGCTGGTGGCCAGCCCTGTGAGCTGTGGGGCTCCCTCATTCCCTGCTGGGTTCCCGGAGGAGTCGGTCTCAGACACAGCTCTGGCTCAGTGCAGCGGGAAGTGAGTCAGGGCTGGATGCTGTGTGCTGCTGTGTGTTTGCTCTTTGTGATGTCTGTGGAAAGGATGTGTGCTTTATTACAGTAAAATCATCAATAAGTGGGTTTTACTAAAGTTCAGATGACAAATATGGTTTTCAGTCTTTCTGCAGTTATAATAATTCAAAACTTTAAATGTGTAAGTGTTGCTGTGCAGTGCTCATGCTGGCTCCTCGGGCTGTCCTCAGAGGCAGGTGAAGGGTTGTGGAGCACCACGGCAGCCCCTGCTGAGGTTGGCTGACTGTTGTGTGGGTTCTTCCAACTAGAATGTTGTTTCAGCTTCGAGGGAGAACTAGAGGAGACTCCTGGTTTGTGGAAGTTCGTGAAACACTCATTAGCAATGGGATTGAAATGTCTTTACTCACTTGGCTGCTTCTAGGAAACATCTGCTCAATTCCTAAAGTGTATGTTTGAGTCCTCAATATGGAAGTTTGTCTGAACAATTAGTAATGCTTTCTAGATAAATTAGGATTTCTTCAGCCTATTTTAATATGTGGTGTAGGTAGGTATGTTAAAAGAACTGGGAACAATGAGAGAAAACTGGGGAGAAGAAAGTGTGACAGCTGATGTTCTGTAAGTGAAATCAGATTCCTCTGAGAGGACTTCCTGGATTTTTTGGCTCCATTTGGCTTGCAGTAGGTTTTCGTAAATGTCAGAATGTCTGTGGAAGCATTAACAGTTAATATGTGTAACCTTGCTCTGTGGATTCAGAATTTAGTCTAGAAGTAGCCTTTGTTCCTCTGTGCTGATGGAAGAATCTGGAGCTGAAAACTGATGTGGTCTTCAGCAGCCAGGAGCTGCTTCTCTTAGAGGTGCTTCTTTCACTTCATGTTCTGCAGATTTTGTCCTCACTGAAACTGTATTTAAAAATGAGACCTTAAAGTCTGCTAAAATTTCTTGGGCTTTTCTGTAGCACCTACCAAGCATTTGTTCTGCTTTGAAGCAACTTAAATTGTTACAGTTGGGTTGTGAGGGTGTAACGGTAATCTTGGATAAATGTTTTTCATATACAGTATACCTTACTTGTTTTCACAGAGCCCAGAATTTTTAATCCTTTCCTAGTTTCCATGGCAGCATCTTTATCAAATAACCATTTTCATACCCATCATCAGTAAAATGAAGTAAATCCATCTGTTGGAAACATTTGTCCCTTTCAGCTCTGTACCCATTGGCTTTCCCCCCATACACGGGGGTGAGCAGAGCTGTCCACGGTGAGGCAGCGCTGCCTGTGCTCTGCTCTGCCCCGGCTCAGGTGGGATCTCAGAGTTTCTGATTGTGTGAGGGAGTTGCTTCCGCCTTCTTTCCTCGTGTTCTGCCTTCTTTCCTCGTGTTCTGCCCTTTTCCCTGCTGTTCTGCCCCCCAGCAGTGGCCATGTGTTGCAGCCTGAAAAGCATTAGCACTCTGGTTGCTGAATTATTGCCTTCTCCCTCTCTCAGGGGTCACAGACCCGGTGGGACAGTGCAGATGTCACAGTGTGCACAGCACAGGGCAGCTCTGGCCTGGAGCAGCTCTGGAGAGCTGTGGTGTTGGGAGCAGGTGTGATGGAGCCATGGAGTCAGCCTGGCAGCTCTGCTGCACCCATCCTGCTCCAGAGCACTCAGGGAATCGGTTTGGCAGCCATGAGCAGAAGCTTGACACAGCGGGATGTTGAATCTGGTGATGTTTTCTGACTCTCAGAGTGTTTTATGTTACAGGACTACAAAGCTGATGAAGATCCTGCACTATTCCAGTCAGTTAAGACGAAGAGAGGACCTCTGGGGCCAAACTGGAAGGTACTAGGAACTGCTGTTACAGCCTTATGAAGTCTTCATTAGTAGAAGAACGAAGTTCATGGTTCCTTCAGAATTTGGCTTAACTCCAGTTGAGGAACAGATTTCCTGTGGCCCAGCACATCCCCCCTGTGACACCCCAACAGCAGTGCAAACCTTGCCAGTGGCCCCTGCCAGCCAGAATCTATCCCAGGAGGGAGTGGGCTGTGTGTGCCACACCAGAGATCCCCACAGGAACTGAGCAGCCCCCTGCTGTGCCCTGGAAGTGAATCACAGGGAGTCTTTGAGGAACAGCCCCAAGTTACTGATCAGAATGTTCTTTTTCTGTAATAGTACTTAGAATTATATTTTATTATCATAACAACATAGTTGAATTTAATTATTTTACTATAAAATAATGGTATTATTTATCATTCTTATGCACTAATTAGAATTACAATTTCTAATAATTAAACTTTTAAAGTATTAAAACTTCTTTTCTATTACCCCAAACAGAAGGAGCTAGCAACCGATGAGGAGTGTCCCAAAATGTGTGCTTACAAATTGGTGACCATCAAATTTAAGTGGTGGGGACTGCAGAACAAAGTTGAAAATTTTATACAAAAGGTGAGTGCTTCTGCCTTGTGGGGCTGTGTTGATGTGGGGGTTTGAGCAGGAACAGCAATGCAGTTTCCTGTTGCTCACAGCCAGGCAATTCCTGTCCATTTCCCCAGCCAGTCAAACCATTTATGTTTGGTTTGCTACAAGTGGGGCTTCACTGGTAGTACCAGAACAATTCTCTTTGTAAAAAAAGCACAGTCTTCAGGAAGTGGCTGTTGTGGTTTGACTCCTGCCACCTTGGAGCTGGAACAGATTTAAACAACATTCTTCATAATTTTCAAGTAATGTGAATGGCTGAGCTTTCTTGAAACTCTTTTTTGATAGTGAAATTTGTTCATTTTTCCCATGTTTAAAGCGTTTGAGAAACAAGGTGAATTTAAATTGGATCCAGGGGTGTGGGGGGGCTGAACCTGTAGCAGCACTCACCTGGAGATTTTTAGCTCTTCAAACTGAGCAGCTGCTATTGCTTCTCCAGCCTTTAGCAAGTCCTGCCTATGATCTAATGCTTGTTTATCTTCTTAAAGCAAGAAAAAAGGATATTTACCAACTTCCATCGCCAGCTGTTCTGTTGGATTGACAAGTGGATTGAGCTGACTATGGAGGACATTAGGAGAATGGAGGATGAAACCCAGAAGGAGCTGGAAGCGGTAAGAAAGCTTTTTTTTAAGGCTCAGGTGTGCTTCTACCTGCAGATTTATCTGTTCAGAAACTGAGGCAGGATGTTTGTGTGGTCTTTTTGTGTGTGTGTGTTTGGGTGATTGCTGATGAGCACTGTGGCCCCCTGAGTGCAAGCCCCATGTGCTTCAAGCTCCTGCATTCTGTGCTGTCAGGCTGCAAGTGGCTGTAAGGTAAGTGCCTCTGATGTCATTAAATGCAGGATGTCTGCTCTGACTACCTCTGTGTTTATGGCACCACACCCATCGCACAAAGTCCCGTTCAGGGCCCTTTTGTCACTTGTTGGTTGGAGCTCAAAG
This sequence comes from Pachycephala philippinensis, assembly GCA_013397055.1. NCBI lineage: Eukaryota > Metazoa > Chordata > Aves > Passeriformes > Pachycephala > Pachycephala philippinensis. The sequence goes on from VWZT01016154.1 coordinate 13,497, forward strand.
CTGTCACTGTCCTGTTCCATCACGTGTCTTGCTTTGTTTCATTTCTAGTCATCACTAGATCTGATTACTTTTTCTCTTCAAACATATTTTCAAGCAAGTTTGTGTCATGTGTCAGCTGTTCCACTTCTGAGTAGCACACCAAACCAAAGTTTTGCTTCCAAAAAGAAAGTCAGTAAAATCAGCTGAGATCAGGTCAGTTTTCCTGCTTTAGTGGCTGTGAGGACCAAATCCCTGTGGCCTGATGTGTCGTGGGCTGATGTCTGGGACAAAGCTCGGACACAGGGCACTGTCACTGCTCTTTCCATTCAGAGGTAGAGGACCATCATAGGCTGGGAAGGAAGCCTTCTTCTGTAGAGTCCTTCCAGAACATGACCTTTGGCATGAACCTTGCCCATGTTAAATCCTGCTGGCGTTCTGCAGGTTTTTTGCAGTTCTTGGATTTGCAGTTGTATTTCCTTCCCATTTTGACAATTGCTTCATGCCCTAAACCCAGTCAGGTTACCCAGACAGGTTACCCAGACAGTTCTAGTGTCTTGGTTCTTCCAAGACACAAAGTGTCTTCAGCTACAACTTGCTGTTTGCATGGTTTGACTCATTCCAGACACCTCTAACCTGGTTGCCTGAGGCTTCAGACCAGCTGTGGACAGCTGTGACACCTTCCATGGTCTGTGCCTGGTGCATCTTTGCTGTTGGTACCAAAGCAGCTGCAGCTCCTCCCTCCCCACTTGTGTCCTCCAGGGACATTCCAAACAGTGTGGAACAGTCTGTGTTGTGTAGGGATGTTTCCTGGCTTTGGAAGAAATGTTTCTTCAGGTCCTGTGCTGAGCTGGTAGCACCAAATGTTCTTTTCCCATAAGCTGAAGGGTTTGGGTCAGCAGCCCCAGAATGCACTTTGGGCAAGGTTGGTGTTCACTCACTCTTGCAGACCTTGTGCTCTCTCATGGGCATGTCGATATTTTTGGCAGTTGTTCTCTCAAATTATGGGGGTTTCTTCTTGAATTCTAGTTTATGCCTGATCCTGTTCCTACAGCCACCTGTTCCCAGGTGTCTGTGAAGGAGGAAGCATAACAGCTGTCCTCTCTAAACTGATTTTTGCCAGAAGAGTTCCCTTTTGCACATTCATAGTTCTTCATTTGGACTGAAACAGACTTTATCCAGTTTCCCTGAGCAAGGGTAGTGGCAGTGAGGACTGCACACCAGAGGTGTGCTGGAGAGAGGCAGCAGAACCTGACACACCTGTGTGCCTGATGAAATTGTTCCTTTGTGTCTCTGTGGACTGTGGATGTTTTGTTTCACATTTCTCACTGGTAAGTAGCTCCTTTTAAATATTTTTTTTCCAAAATACTCGCTGCTCTTTTAGTTCTTACCTTAAGCCAAACCTAGCTCACATGTCTCTGGGTGTAGCATTTATCCTCATTTTTAAACATCAAATGTATTTACTTAACATTTTCTCATTTTGCAAAGGCAAATAGTTTTTTGCAAATAGCTTGTTGTGTAAGATATTAGTGTCAGGAATTTGTGTGTTGTTGAAAAAGTTGGGTTGTTTTGGTTTAGTTTTCTTTTTCACAAGATAAACGTATTGATGTTACACTAACCCAGATTTCTGTGGATATTGTGAAATGTGAGAGGAGTTGGGACCTACTGTCTTTTTTCAATTGTTGCAAGAGAGGATATCTACAAACACCTATAAATGATGTAATTTCAATGGGTTTGTGGTGCAGTGCATTATTGGAGAACAACCTAAGGGCAAAAATGTCACTGCCAAATAATACGAATGCTAATTTTATCCAAAACAATTTGTCATCTTGTTTCATATTCAACTCCTCCATCCATTGTGCTCACCAGTAACTGCCATTACATCCCCAGTACACCACAAAGTGTGTTTTATGGCCAGGACCTCTGGGAAGTGAGTGCTCAGGGATGAGGTGCTCAGTGTGACACAGACAGGTCCATGCTCCTGTCCCTGCAGAGTGCTCAGGGATGGACAGGGCTGCACTAGGCAGTTCTGTGATGCTGAGAGCCAAACCAGGCACAAAGCAGGGCTGGCAGTGCATGTTCTCTCCCACACAGCGTCCTGGTACTCTTCCCCTTCTCATGAACACCCTTTCTTCCTTCTGCTCTGAGCTGATCTTTCTCTGGATTCTGTGCACATTCCAGTTCTTTTGTTGCTCCTGTGCTTCATCTTCAGTCGATTTTTATGGTCAGGATCTCTGCTTTTGTTACTTTCTGTTACTCTCTGAATCCTCATCAGTGTTCTTCCAGAGTTCCTCTGTCCCAGTCCATCTTTTTCTCACTGTTTATGTTTCACTCGGTGGATTCTGTCTCTGGCTGCTGGAGATGAGAAGCACCTCTGCTCCATGAAACATGCATCAGCTCATCAGTGCAGAGTAGGAAAGCATCTGGTCCAGCCAAAGCCCTGTGACCAACCTCTCTAATGCCTGTGTGAGGGTAGAGATGCCACACTGGGTTATCCTGAGCAGTGATTCCATGCTGGAGCATCGTGGCCTTGGTAAAAATCCAAGCAGCATTTTTTTACAGCTGCTCTCCAGTTCCCAGGTCTCCTTGCCAAAAAAGAAATACCATACCATGTCCAAACCCCCTGAGCTGTAGCTGGTCCTGGCCCTGGCCAGGGAGAAGCAGTTGCTGGCCCTGTAGGTCATTCCTTCTCTCATACTAACCACGGCGCGACAGGTTCTGTGTGTGGAGCTCACGTTTTATTTCACTTCAGATGCGTAAGAAGGGTTCCGTTCGAGGCACTTTGGCTGCGGACGTCTAGAGGAGTTCTCTGTAGGTTCTGAGGCAAAGCGAGCTGTGTAAGTCAACTGCTGGATGGAAAAGGAGAAGAGGGATTAATGTTCTTTTGGATGGGAAATGCTAGCAGAAATCATCTCAATGTCCACATAACCCGTGTGGGCCTTACCTTCCTCCTGCTCGGTAGTGGTGTGGTGATCAGCAGGTGGGACTGACCCACGGTGCCCAGGGCACACCAGATGGGCACTGATGCAGGTTCTTGGGCCGGGGGCAGAATTCCTGCTGGTGCCTGATGCTTACCCAGTGCAGACACCCGAGGTGTGGGATGTGCTGCTGTTGTGGCGATGGTGCTGGGCCCTGGCGCCCACCCCTTCTGGGCACCAGCCAGACATGTCAGCATCACTGCTGCACACGCAGTGGCAAAGTGATCTCTGGACTTGGTCCATGTCACTTAGGGAGGCTGTGGAGCGTCACCTTCCAACCACATTCAGTTCTTGAAATCCAGTTCCACCTGGTCTTTACAGGCACTAAACTGTGTTAGAGCTGTTACTGCAGGAGCAGATTCTCCAGGAGTTACAGGCTCTTGGCACTCGTGCCCAGCACCTTGGTGCTGCTGTTCCTCACAGGGACTGTTGTAACATCCCAGCCCAAGGGTGCCACATCCCACTGATCTGTGTGGGCTCCCCAGTGAAGGGAGCTGCTCCCACCCCTGGGGGCAGGTCCTGCCCAAGGACAGCTCCCACTGAGATTCCCTCAGGAGCCGGCGTTGCTTTGGTGTGACTCTCAGTCCCGGTGGCATTCCGAGTCCCTGTCCTGCTTTTCCCTGGAGATAATTTCCCTGCCTGTTTGGAGCTCTGTCTGAAGAAGCTGCTAAGGCAGAAATTGCTCTTCCTCTCTCCACAGCTGCGTAACCAAGGCCAAGTGAGAGGAACGAGTGCTGCCAATGACGAGTGATGACGGACGGACGCCGATGCCGGATCTGGGATGTGTGTGTGGGTGCATGACTCTCTGTATATAACTACACACACACACGCTGACAGAAGGGGTGGTTACAGTGTCTCCGGGTGCTATACCTGTCCTAGCAAAGATCCCAAGGAAACTGCTTTCATTATGTATACCCCAAGCAAATAAAAAATCAACTGAGTAGTGTCATTTAAAGGATGAATTTTGCTAACTGGTATGTTCATGAATGTCAATACTGGACCAATTTCTGCCCTACTTGTTTTCTCTCCTGTCCAAGTCACTCTGCTCTAACTCGCCCATCTCTCATTGTAAAGGGACACTCAAACAAGTTAATTTCAGTTTTATGTCTTCCCTATGTGATGAGTTTTTGGAATAGGAACAATGAATGTATTTATAGCTATTTATTTCTGGATTGTCATTATCCTCTAGTCAAATCAGAAAAAAAATTTCTATTAGTGGAAATTGGAAGACTTTTACTGTTGAATAAGTTTAACCCAAACTTTACCCACTCACTGATTTAAAAGAAAAAAAATCATGTTTTATTGGACTTTTGTACATTGAAATGCTAACGTTTTTCTTCATTAAAATTGGCAAGATTAAGGAAAAATGGCTTGTGATTTATAAAGTAATTTGCTACTTGAAATTTTCCAGAAGCTGCATTTTAGACAAGTACACTGACAGTACTGGTAGAGCATTTTCCAGTGTATCTTAGGCTGGGCAGTGAGGACAGGGACAGCCCTTCCCTCCAGGAATACTCCTGCCAGTACAGTGGCTGTTTTCCAGAGCTTCTCTTTGGAACCCACGCAAGTGGTCGGGATTTCACACACAGCAATGGAATATAATTGTGATTTTAGCTGTTTTCATGTTGGAAATACACTTTGGGAGATGTAGACTTTCAGATATGATGACAGTTTCAGTTGTAGCCCCTGACATGTTTCCCTGCTGTCTGTGAGGGGCTGATGTGCAAGAGCCCCTGGGATAACAAATGCCTCCTGTAGGAAACTCCATAGGGAAAAGGTCTTCAGCATGTTTAAGGAACTAGTCAGAGCACATAACAGGGGGATATTATCCTAATGCTTGTTACATCAAAGAGAAAGTATTTTAAAAGCACTAGTTAGATAAAGATCTATTAATGCCTGGTTTCCTCCGAGCACCCTTGGCAGGGCAAGCCTTGCCTGAGTTCCCAGGAGGGATCTGATTTCTGTTACCGTCAGTGACAAAACATTCCTGCAGGGGCAGCACGGGCCAGGTGTGCTGTGCACGTTGTGCTGGTGCTGTGCACGCTGGCACTGCCACACCTGCCTGGCTCTGGTGCCTCACCTGTGCATTGCACCTGCCGCCCTCCAGCCCCCACAGTAATGTGGTTTTTGTTTCCTTTCTGGGTTAGCAGTTGAGTGGTTATTTGTCCTGTACCACCAGGAGGTTGGGTTGGTGAATGCAGAGATGTGGCACACACACAGAGGTCATTGAAGTACTCCTGGAACCCAAGGGCTCAGGTCTCAGTGCTGGAGTTTGTGTCCTGCCATTGTTAATGTGTTGCAACGCAGAGGGAAAGGGGCCCTGTGACTTCCGTGGATTTGGACTAGTTGTGAAAATTTGAGAGAATCTTGTAGTGAATGTACAATGTTTAGTTTCCTTTGGCAGTCTCTGGTGTGACTGACAATAAAGCAGGCAATGAAATTTAATTAAATAAATTTGATCATAAAAAGCTCTGTCTCTTATCTCAGGCACTCACATTTTGCTCCTGAGGTGGTGTTTGGGGTCCCAAAGACTGCTCGGGGCTGGGTTTGGTTTGGGATTTCAGGCTGAGCAGCGTGTGCAGCTGGAACCTTGATGCTCCTGAGCAGGGAGGACTCACTGTAAGGGGCTGGGCTGGGCAGGAGGAGGGGGCTGCAGGTGGGAGGTGCCTCCCACGGGGCACTAGGGGTGCTGAGGGGCATCTGGGTATCCCTCCCTGGGTATCCCTCCCTGCCTGATCCCATTCCTGGGGCTGGATGAGCTGCCCTCAGTGCTGGCTCTGGGGCAGGGTTCTGCCTGCTCAGGTTGTGCAATCACCTGCTGCAAATGGAGTCTCGTACAGCTCCTTTTGTAAATGCAGAATTGAATTCTGTCTTTACTACCAGCTTGTTTAGTTTCCAGATGGCAAACCAACAGGAAGCAGTGGAAGTGTAGCGTAGTTTTGATATAATGGATATGTAAACGTGATAGTTATTCACTGCAATAGACTGCTGTGAACCATATTCCAGCAGTAACCTTCGAAATCCATCACTTGGCTGCACACAAGTGTGATCTAAAGGGGACTTAGGAGGAACTTGCTTTTTTTCAGGAGGATTTTTAATCACCGAAGAGAAAGGGGAATGATTTCTGTCTTTTGCCTTTACATGTAGACTGAGAAATGTCAGGAAAAAAATCTGCTGAGATTTTGGGTCTTTTGGGATTTTCCACCCTCAGGTCTTTCTAAATACTCTCTGAGCAATCTGAAAATGTCCTGTAAGACAACTTAACTCTGCATTTCCAAGCCTCAGTCGATTCAGCTGTGTTTAGGAGCTACATCACGTCCTTGAAAGTGCGGTGCCGTGGTTTTACGGCGAAGTCTGAAGCACGGGGCTGTTGCTGTGGTTTTTATTCAGTTCATACAATTTGAGAGTCTTCTCAGTTGAATTGTGTCTCGATAGAATCATCAGGAAAAGATTTTCTTTGAAGTTTTGTAACTTTTAATGAAAGACTTTCTACTTGCTTGAATTGATATGGAAAATGAATTTTAATCAACAGCGTATAATCGTCAGGAAGCAGAGATTATCCAGAGAGAGATGGCTGCAGACATTTTATTCCTGGGAGCCTCCTCTTCTCCTTGTTGCCTGCTGTGGGCAGAATTCAGTGTGCAAACCCTACCACAAACAAAGCTCTGGCACGCAGAGTAGTTTTAAAGATTATAACGATAAATTGTCAAGCCCAGGTTTTGGAGGCAGATTTTCAATTGCTTACACCTGAGGCATCACCTGCATGAGGACCCTTAATGTGACTAAAGTGAAATCCTGTTCTGCTGTCCCTGTCTCCTCAGCAGTGGCTATTTGAGGTCCCAGCCCCTGGCAGTAGAGCCAGGAGAGTGCCTGGTGTGAGGGGATGTGGTTTGTTTTGCAGCACACCTGATGACAGACTCTGGAGGTATTTCTGCCACTGCCCTGTGCCTTTTTTTGCTGGTATGCCGATACTTGTTCTGATACTTGTAGTCACTCTGTTCTGGTGCTCTTTCCCCCTTTTGCAAGTTATGCTGTATTTTTTAAAAACCTTCCAGCAGGCACCAGCACAGCCCCAGATGTGCTGCTGTTACCCTTTAGGGACAATATCTGCCGTCTGTGCTTCAGAGAAGCCTTGGATTTCTCATTGCTATAAGCACAGTAAGCCCTAATTTAATTTTAAAACTTTATTCCTCAGGTTGGAGACGTGTTTCTTTCCTGAACCCCATCTACCTTTATTCTTTCATTTTCATCTCAAAAATTACCTGTTCTTTCTGGTTTAGAATTGTGTATCCAAGACACACAAGAAATTCAAGGTATTTGTTGAATCTGAACTTTGTAGAGCTTCTCCAATCCCAGCTAAAATCTTGATATGCTAATTTACCAAATTTCTGTTTTATAAGCTTGGCTTTAGCACCCTCTAGAACAACACCTAATGCTGTTGCTCCTTTTGCAAAAGGCTCTGTCTCCCTTGTTTCTCACACAGAGACACGGTCCAAGGTAAATTAAGGGAATGTGATTATCAGGACTTCTGAAAAACCCAGTAGTCACTGGCTAAACTGTACCGTAAAAAGAACCAAGCTACACCAACATGGGAAGTCCCTGAAAAAGGCTGGAAGCAAAATGACCATAATTGAAATCTGAAAGCAGCAACTTCATAAAGAAGTAAGCGAAGAGGCAGCTCTTTGTAAATGATGATCTAAAAAGTGTTCTGGGTTGTGAGACCTCATTTCAAATGTATTCATTAAATAATATTTGAATCATTTAACAGTTTGAACTCTGCTGCACTGCTAATATCTTCAGGGGATTTTTTTTCTTCAGTAACAAAGGTGCCTTTGTTCCCGCTCAGTGCTCGGGCTGTGCCTTGGATATTAGTTGGAAACCTGATCACCCGACATCACTCCGAGGCTGCGAGTACAATGTGAGTCGTCTGCAACCCGGATTAAATCAGGCCCTTTGTACAGATGCTGAGGGGCCGTGATGGTGGAGGAGCGATGGTTATGGGCAGCAGGAGATCGTTAACCCTTTGTGCCTCTGGCGGGGAGATGGGAGGTTTGGGGGAGGCTGTCGGCGAGGGGCAGGGGCAGCCGGGGCAGCCGTGTGGAGCAGCCAATAGTGCCGGAGTAATTGCTGCTGGAAAGCAAATAATTCCTTAAGTGGGGCAGGTGAATTCATGCTGCCGGACCTGGTGCTCGGGATGCCTCTTGGTTCTCCTGCCTTGGGATGCCTCTTCAGTGTGTGGGCAGGGGCACTTGATTTAAATTGGAAAAGTCAGGACTGTGAGCCAAGTGGCTCGGGACCGCACGTCGTGCTGTTAAACCTTATGAAGTAACACGGTAAATAATAAACACGGGAGCAGCTTTATTTGCCTGATGGCTCTGAGTTGTGGGCCCCACGGTCTGGAGCATCCCTGTCACCCCAGGACGTGCAGTGTGTTCTGCAGCAGAGCCAGGAGGTCAGGGGCTGTACACAGGGAGCCCTGGGAACCAGAGTGTCCCCCAGCCCTGACAGAATGGGATGGATGGCAGCGGTCAGCAGGGGACAGTGGAACGTGGGGGATGCTCGGACACGCAGCCCTGGGGGAGGTTCTCCAGGAGAAGCCAACCTGGTCCCCAGTGGGTGACCTCCTGTGCACCAGTGACCTCCAAACCCGCACCCAGTGGCCCCGCTGTGCCCAGCACTGTCCTGGCAGGGAGGCAAGGGGAGGATGGGACTGTGGCGTGGGGCATCCCAGGGGATGGCAGGATGAGGAGAGGAAGCATCAGGGCGAGTGCTCTTGTGAAGCTAATACTTAGGGGAAATTAAGTCATCAGGACTTTATAAAACACCCTCTGGCTCTCTCCTTTCACAGTAATTCAATTTATAAGATGATGAAAAATGAATTAACTTTGGTGGTTTTCTGGCATCACCCACAGTGAGCCAGACTTTCCAGATGCTCAAAGATTGTTCCTGCTCCACCACGCTTACATAAATTCCCACCTGGTTCAAGTTTAGGAAAACAGCAGAACAAAGTTTGTCACACAAACTCCACCATAAAACATCGAGGAGAGTTAAACACCAATTAGCCATACAGAGAGGTGCCATTTTTTTATTTATGTTTCACTGAGCTATTTTAGGAAACATAAAACTTTTACTGTTCCTGTAGCCAAACTAATTCACTACTTCTGTCTATTTCTGTTGTGCTCTGCGTGTATATATATATATTGTTGTGCCATGTGTATATATATACAAATAATTTATTTTTTTTTAATATCCTCTTCCCAATGGAATGTCTGATCCCACATGTGTGTTTTAGAGATGGGAATATGAAGGGGAAAAATAAAAGCCCAAGCAGTGGACTGTGCTATGGACAGGAAAAACTGCTTTAGGGTTCCTATGTTTTTACTAATGTACACTCTCAGTGTCGTATGATTTTAGCACTATCCTGGTTTTTAATCATCCAAATTATATGTTCAACCAAAACGTATTTTTGGTGTTCATTATATGTACACCATTATACATACACTGAATACATACATTATATGTACACCTCTATGCATACACGTGCTGCAAATGGTTTCACCTAAGTGGCATAAATGGGCCCAAATATACTAAATTGGTGAAAAAAAAGCTGTTTGCAGCAATGGAAAACTCTACTGATATTGTGAAAATATAATGATCCATACTGAGGGACCTGTAAACCCTAAAAGGAAAAATACACAGCTTAAGGTTGCAGCCACATAAGGGAACTAAACCAGCTGACCAACCTTGCAGAAGAACCCAACAGGAAAGTCCCTCTGAAGGGATAAGTTCTGAAATTGCTGTCGATCCCTATGGGAAATGACTGAGGTGGTTTTAGTCCCTTAACTCTGTTTATTCAGCTATGCATTTTTAAAAATGGGAAGCAGTAAAGTGTCTGAAGGAATTTGGTTCAGCCTTTCCAGAAACCACATTGTTGGTAAAACGAAGCATGAAATCTTTACACCGGCAAGGTGAACTTCCCAGAAACTGAATGCAAATCAGGTTTCACAGATGAAATTGTCTTTAATCTCAATTACTAACCATGTCACCTCCAGACACTCAAGCAGCAAAGGACAAGGAGTGACAGAGGTCGGATCTCTGGAAGTCCCTACATGTTGCCTTTTAGCCGGTGCCTCCCAGCTCAGCAGTGTGACTGTGCTGGCAGCAAGTCCCTGGGAGCCTGTGAGGCACCATGTGCCACAGCCTTCTGCCCACAGCAGGTCTGCCTGCTCTGGGCACAGCCTGAACCGTGCCAGGCTCTGGGACCTGCCCAGAGCAGAGCCCTTCCATACCCAAAAATCCTTCTGTTCTCAGGAGCTCAAGCAGATGCACACAGACCGACACTGTCCCCTGTGGAGTGATGCCTTCCCTCGGGAGCTGGCTCTGTGCTCCCTGCACTCACAAGCTCATCTAATGATTTTACACATTTGCCTCCTGCGTCCGTCCGTTCTACCACCACGTTCGCTGCAGTTTGAGAGAGAGGAGATGCAACAGTTTCCCTAAACTGTTCCAGGCAGAAATGCTGAAAACTTCCCTGAAAATTTCATCTGCCAGATTTGGAGACCTGTCCTTCAAAATATTCCAATTCCTTTCACTGAATATCCCTGCTAGGAAGAGAAATCCCTGCCAAGAGAATCCCATCAGCTCTTTTGCGAAGTGGCTCTTGGGAGCCTCTGCTCCTGGGACAGGGTCACCGGGGCTGCTGTGTGACACGGAGCAGGCATTTGGTGGCACCACGGAGAACAGGGAGTGGCTCCCATGGACTGTACCTGAAACTGCACAAATGGCAGGGCACCTTTGGAGAGCTGGGAGTGCAAACACCGCAGAGAAGTGAGCTTGGGCTCCCTCCGTGTCGGGGTTTAAGAGGCTCTTGCTAAGGGCTGGGTGAGCTAAAGCGTCTCGAGCATATGGGCTTATTTTGTGCAGTTTCTGTGGTGGTTTCTTCGTTAGATTTTCAGTGGTAATGAGCCCACACAGTAGATTGCTGCAGGGAGAAAAAATCATTCTGAATAGGTTTGCTGAATAATTATGAACTGAGCTGAACTCTTACATTTGCTTACTAATTGTATGGTCCATGATGTTTTATGTATGATGCATTCATTTTGTTAAAAAGGAATTTTTTTTCTTTTTTTTTGCTGAGCAGCAACTTTTCTCAGTGCAAGTTAAACTGACACAGTGGAAAGAGCTGGATTTAAGTCTGATGAATTGATGTTGTTTGAATTATTTTTTTTTAAACATCAGTCCCACTATTTGGTTTTCAGAGCTTGCAATATGAAACCCAAAATTGTGCTATTGTCTGGAGAGTTGAAATAAATGAATCCCCTCAACTTTGGATTTGGCAGGCACAATTACCATTGTTAATTTAGAAAATAATCCCCAGCAGCTACAACTATTTAAATAATGCCTTTCCTTGCTTCCCCCAAGATGACCAAAACCCCAAGACTGAAAGTAAAAATATGTTTTATAAAATACACTTTTCACTGCTTGGTCTGATTGAAGGAGGCTTCCTTCTCCTTGGCTGGGGACTGTGATCCTTTGTGACACAGGTGAGCTGGCAGTGCTGGCCACAGCCCAGGGCCACGCTCCCACCAGCGCTCCCAGCCCCGTGCCGGACAGTGGGAGCTGTGGGGCAGTTGGCAGCCCTGGGTGAGCTTAGCCCACAGCACATCTCAGTTACAAACAGGGCTGAGCCACCTTCCCACATGCACACCATGGGCCAGCACAACTCTGCAGCTCGTATCCGACCTTGTCATTCCAAGCAACTCACTGTTTTTACTGTCAGAATACTTAGGCTGAGATTATTTCCATGTTTGCCATTGTCCAGTTGTAGACACCACATTGCTCCCACCAAAGCCCACGGAAGGCGTGGTGCTGGGCGAGCGGGGCCAAGCCGTGGCTGGGCATGTGATGTCCCTCTCCAGGAGCCTGCGGTGGCTCTGGACGGAGCGGGGCTGAGCCCCGGTGCGGCGCACGGGCACTCGAGGCCCCGGGTGCAGCCCCGGGGGTGACATCGCCGCTGGGCTCGGGGCCGTTCTGCGCCCAGGGCGAAGAGCGGCTCGGGAGGGAGTGGCGGCATCCCGGTGCGCTGGGCTGCCCGTCCAGGGCCCCCAGAAAAGCGGCAGGACGGGCCGGGGGAGGGAGTGGCGGCGGTGCCGGTGCCCCAAGATGAATCCGGGCAGCCTCTCCCGGCGACTCCGCCCGACGTCCCCCGCACCCGACCCTGTTCCTCCGCGGGGAGGAATGCTCGGGGGTCTCGGCCCGCCCCGTCCGGCCCGACTGCCCGCCGCCGGGGCGGAACGGGGACACGGACCCTGGGGCGGAGCGGGGGCTCTCCGACCGCTGTCGGGGCGGAGCGGGGGCACGGAGAGGGGCACGGAGCGGGGCCTCTCT
>VWZT01016165.1:0-11625 GCA_013397055.1 Pachycephala philippinensis
GTGTTTCAGAGTGTTGCTTGAACCACAGTGTTGAAAACTCTAGGACAGGTCTGAGTAGGGACATTGGATTTCACGAGGAGATGGAAATAAAGGCCATAGCCTGGGTGGTGGTTGAAAGTCCCTCAGGAGATGGTGGGTTCATTGTTGAAGGTTGCTAATACTTTGCTTCAGAAGGGAGTTGTGCCTTCAAGGCAGAACTGGTGTGGCCTTTATCAGAGAACATGGTGTTACAAATTACTGTCTTCCTTTAAATCTCTGTATCGGTGTATCGGTGTGCAAAGCACGGTCCCCAAACACATTTCTCTGTGAGAAAGTAGTGAAGGAATATTAAAGAAATTATCTTTTACATGACTTTACTTCATTAGATAGCCTGGATAATGAGTTGTGTGAACGGAATGCCTTTCTTGCTTTCTGTAATTACTCAATTTCACTTGTAATCTGTTTTATGGCAGTGGCTTATGCAGGAGGAGACTTGTCCGGTCAGATTTGGATGTCTTTGTAGTATGTACCACCATAGTCATAGAGACAACTGTCTGATTTATGGACTCACAGTGTCCCTGTTAAAAGTAGAGCAGCTGGAGGTTTGTTGTTGTTTAGAGCCCTGATGTTTAGGTAATTGCATCTTTTTTAATGTTACAAATTATAATAAAGACAAAGAAGTTACAGCTGCTTTTACACTAAACTTCATCCTGCCTTTCTGTGCACACTGTTTGTCTTGCTTCTGTGTTTGTTTGTAGGGGTTTTTTGTTTCATGTGGGCCAGTTGCTTGGTTTTCCTGTTCCTTCTTGCCCTGCTTCCTTGGATTTCCCTTTGCTCATCCTTGAGGCCAGCAGTTTTTTTGCCTTTCTTGTGGCCCCAGTGGAGATTGGAGGCTGACTTCTGCAAGTCACAATGTCTTTTACAGCAGGTTAAACAATAAATAAGCAACAAATGCCCAGGCATCTCTATAAAAAGCTGAAAAGACAGAAGCCAGCACTGTAAAATCAGCTCCTCTCTTGTGTACTAGAACTAGACTTCCCTGTGATCTATAATCTATCACTAGCATAAACTTCTTTTAAAAAACTAGCTTATATTCAATAAAATGGGGCTGAAATTTGCAGTTTTGCAGCTGCTACTGAGTATAAATTTTATCTTTGAAAATTAGTATCCCTTCTGTTTGCAGGGCTCCAGCTTGGTCAGTCATTTGTTTGCCTAGCACATGCAGCAGTTTGTTTATAAGATTTCTGTTTTTCCAGCTCCAGAGCTGTTAAGGAAGAGAAGATCTTTATACTTGCAGCAAAGGCAGGCATTTTGTGTGTGTGTTTATTTAGTTCAAATTGCATGGGGAAAAGAGATATTTGCATTCCTAATGAAATAACATGGTGTCTCAGCTGTGGAAATGCTTTGTCGTGCATCAAACTGTAATAAACCGCTTCAAATAATAGCAGGGAAGTACAGGCACAGATGGAGAGGAGGAGCATGTCCGGAGATATGGATTAATTTTCATGCTCTCACCTGAGATATTGATTAATTTTCAGGTTCTAAATAGGACGATATCAAAACAATAAAGCCTAATTAAGCATGTACCATTGGTGGTTATAATCCAGAAGACACTGAACTATGGGATATGAAATGCTAAACCAGTGTCTCTGAGCCCTGCATTTACATGTGCATATTGAAATTTTGCAGCATCCAGCTAGGGAAAAGTATTAAGAAAACACCAGAGCTTTAACTTGTTGGCTTGTACTGAAATTGCTTTTGATTCTTTTGGGGTTGATACTTGTCACTTAATTATTTTAACATCTTGCAAATGTTTGGCATTCTTCTGATACTTCTATGACAAGAGGTAATTTCTCAAAAACCAACCAACCAACCAACCAAAAAGTACTCTCCTGCACCCACCCCTCCAAACCCCTCAGCTGCAAAGCAGTCCACAGTTAAGGCTGGATTCTGAATGCTTGAGATCAGCTGGATGAGCATTGCTGAGAGCAGAAGGCAGCCTTAAACACTGTTTACATCAGAACTTTAGTTTTGCAGCTGTAGCTGGATTCTGTTGTTATTAACAAAAAGCTGTTAACTGAAAAACACTAATTGCTTTCCTTTATTTTATGCTGTTTGCTTTGAAAAGTTTCAGAATCTGATGTTACAGTTATAAACATTTTCAGTTTCAGAGGGTTGGTGTTTTGGGAGGACACCTGTGCTTTTTTTTCTTTTCTTTTTTTTTTTTTTTTGGATACTGTCTGCATGTGTAGCCTTGAATGCTGAGTTTTTATGGGTGACAGGCTAGATTAATGTCTTCTTCAGAAACCTACTTGCCTTGTAGCTTTATTATGTGTGAATTGTACTGAAATTCCATTTAGCACATAATGAATTTCATGTTCACTGCAGAAGTCACTAAATGGGTTTTGGATTACTCTATTCTAACACTGCAAAGTCTAGAGAAGGTAACTTTGAATTTGCAGGAAATACTTTTGCTTTAAAAAAATTAAGGTATGAACTGTGAAAATAATGGGTGAAGGAAAAGTTAATTTCGTTATTAAGTTACAAATATGCTAGCTTTCCAATGTTAACTTTTAAGCATGGATAAATAATTTTAGGATTGTGAAGAAGAAAGGTAAAGCTAGTGTTTAGTTCAAATAGAACTTTGTCATCATATTAACAATAATGGAATGAAGTTCTGTTTGTAGAGTTTGTGTGAAAATGGTGTTGTCTGTGTACACAATTTTTTATTTTTTATACACTGGGGTGAATGTCTTACAGAAAATCTTGGTAAAAGTAGAGTAAGATGTTAAAAAGCCAATAAACCTACTAACTTTGTAATGAGCTTATACAGCCTGTTAAAAGGACATGCTGAATGTGCCTTCTCTGGCCCTGCACAGAAGCCGTTGAAAGGAACTTGTTGGATTTGATTTGTTACCTGAGTGGTTTTAGTGGTACATTGCTTTAGGAGCTCAAAGCCTTTGCAAGTACAGGCTGATCTTTCCCTTTTTCATGGGTTGTCACAGTAGTAGGACATTCCCAGCTTTCTTGCCGAGTGTATTTTGGCACCCCCTCAGTGTTTCTGCATCCAATGGCTATGTGCTGTTAGCCGGTACTTTCAAGACGACAAAGTATGTATCTATTAGTTGTGTTTTTAAGGGAGGAGATTTATTCTTTTATGGTCTCTTACTCTCCACAGCAGTCCTTACCATTTCATTTAACGTTCTTTTCAAGTGTTTGGTTTTGCTAATGTGCTTCAACTTCTGTGCTTAACATTGAAAGAGATACCTTTTGAAGCACAAAAGGACCGATTAAAGGAAGCAGCAAAATCAATGTGGGTTGTCTGTGACAGTCAAGTTACCACTGGTGGTAAAACACGTGTTTAATCCGTAAGATGACCGTTTATGAAGTCATGCAAACATGTTCAGTCAGGGTCTCTGAGAACTTACTTCGCGCATGAGTTAATATTCTGCACGTAGAGGCTTCCTAGTCTCTGCAGGGTATTCTGTGCTGGTTGAACGCAGTATCAGGAACAAGCTGTTGTGAGTGCTCAAATGTCAGCAGGCTAGGGAGGGATAAAGCCATTTACCCTCCAAGCAAGAGGTTTATGAAAGGTCAACTCTAACAGAACAGGTGGAAATAAAAAACTGCCTTTGAAGACTTGTGAGAGAAGTAATATTTATTCTGCTAGTTTTGCAGCTACTGGGATTTCAAATTTCAAAAGCAGTTTGATCCCAGTACTGTACAGTCCTAAGTCTGGCCTCAATCCAGCTGTCTAACAAGGAGACATCATTTAGAAGCAGTCTGCAAAATGTCAGCAAGATTGGGACAAAGCTTTGCTTAGTCCTTGCCTTCAGTCTGGCTCTTCATATAGCTGGGCTGTTCTTACCACGAAGCTAAAAAAGTTATTAAGACCTCAGTACAGGATTTTATTCTCACTTGAAGTCTGGAGTATTTGCTCTGTGTTTTCTTTAAACCAACTCAGTTTTAGAAATTCCAGGGGAAAAAAACTCCCAAATCTCCAAAACCCCCAAACTGCCCCCCTGCCCCTGCCAAACCTTGGTAAAATGTATTTTGCCCTTGCACTAGTGCTTTAGTTTGTCTTGAAAACAGTTTCAGCTCCCAGCTTGTGTTCCTAGACTTAATTTTAGTCTTCAGCCATCTCCTTTAGAAGGCTGTCACGGGGTTTGTGGTCCATGTTACTGAAGGATTGCTTTTATGTGGATACGGCACAATACTTACTGAATACCAAGTGAAATGGTGACTGCAGGCACTGTGCTGTTTCTCACATGATTGTAGTGTTTTCTCTGTTTCTCTTGGGACTTGCCTTAGTCAATGATTCCACAGTTGTATAGAATTTTGTGGGGTTTTAGTCCAACTTTGTCTTCCACAGGTCCTCTCAGAGCATCATAACCAAAAAAGGAATAAGTTATGGGAAAAGCCAGGTGGGTGGATGTATATGAAAAGCCACAGAGACATGCTTAGTTTAGGATGAAGAAAAAGGTATCCCTTTTGTTAAATATTGTGTCTAGAAAATACACGAAGAATCAACATTCATTAAGGGATTATATATTTCAAAGTCTGTATTTCTTACAACTGATACACAGTCAGAGGAATGTATTCAAACTTGAATTTTCTGAACATGTTATACTTTTAATTAGTTAGCAGTCCTGTTCTTATGTAAACATCAGACACGAGAGGGTGTTTTAGCTGGAGCTGTTACTGTTTTAAAGTTAGTAAAGTTTCTTGATGTATTTTATGTAGGTTACTGCTTTTTTCTTTACTCATTGGCACTAATAGTCTGGTAAAAGGGACTAAAGTGTATATCTCAGGCTTGTTGTTATGTGGTATTACTGTATTTTCTTTCTTAGGATCTTGTTGTCCAGGTGGATTGTACTGTGGAAAGACTGACCAAACAGTAATTCACTTGAAAATACAAGTGTCAAATTTTTTGATCCCTTTGAAAGTTACCATTCAGCTGGCTTCTAAGCATTGAAGTTGTTATCTTTATTATTTTAATTGATTTTTATTTATTTTTTATTGGGATTGTTGCAAATACCATGTTATTTGGGTTATTACTGTAAGAGAAGTTAACCACTCTTTAAAGTCAGTAACTTCAAAGTCAGTAATTTACCTTTTGTGGTGAAAAAAAAAAAAGTAATTGTTAAACTGGGATTTTTTTGCCTTTTGTTTTCTTGGGTTTCTTGGTGGCAATTCTGAAAGATTAGCTTCACAAATATACTCTGTTACTTTCTTCCCAAGGGATATGGGGAGCAGGGGCCCTCAGTGGATGCTTTGGTACTTGGTCTTTCTAGCAAATCCGTAGCCCTGGGTTTATAGCAGAGGAACCACTGGTGGCTGTTGTAGCAGTATTACTGGGATTATGGTAAATATTTGGTTTTATTAGCTCATGTGTGATTGCATCTTCCATTTACAGCAGACAAGGCACTTGGCATCCTCCCTAACTCGTGTTGGTTAACTCGTGTTAGGAGTTGCTAAGGAGCAACTTTCTGTATGTTTTCAGAATTAATTTGCCGAAACCTATAGTTTGAAATTCATGGATGGGTTGACTGTTTTGGGAGGCACTTGAAGGAGAGAAGAATTCTTCCAGTTAAATCCTTGTATTCATTTGTATTTATTGTTTGAGGGTGCCACGTGCAAGTACTTTGCTGATAGTTGTGGATGCTTCTAAAATTATTTAACAATCCTCTTTGTGTCTGATTCCTGGGGCAGGCTAGAGATTACCTGAAACTGATTGAAGCAAAAGGTCGTACATGTTTTCATTTTAAGTAACCTCACAAAATACTTGGGCACCTGGCCTTTCTTGCAAAAAATACACCCCTAAGCCGTGTACCTGCACTCCTTATGCAGAGGACTGGGAGCAGCAAGTGGAGGGTTTAATGATTTTTTTAAGTCAGCCTGTTCTGCCAGATGAGTTGTCCTACTGTGCATGGCCCTGAAGTTTCACTCCGTCTGCACTAGAATTTGTTCAAGGAATCCCCTTAGCCGTACACTAGCTCAGTAAGAAATATTTCTTTGCAGCATGGTCAGTTTATAGTTGTGACTTTTTATCTGGCTATGTGACTTTTAATGTCGGCACAAGATGGTGGAGGGGGGTGAGAAACGAGCTTGGGGGTTAGTTGTGGTCCCTCTGTCTGTGTCCACTTGGTTTTTAAACACACTTCACTCCAAATGATGTGAACTAAGAAATCCCTCTGAAAGTGAATTCATTTCCAGAAGTGTAAAAGGACAATGGAGGTTTTATTGAGATTCAGGTATCTCAGCTGGTAGATGAAAGGCATTAACAAGGCTCATGTTGTGCCTAATCGAGTGTTGTCCAAAGGATGGGCTTCAAATGGCATCTGAAGGAAAAATTATGCTGTGGATATATGGCTTTTCAAATCCACCTTATTTTTACAGGGAATGTTCACATGCATCTTTTAGAATAGATAGTATATACGTGGAATTCTTCCTAGTGCAGTGACTTTTGCATTCATTGATCTGTGTTAATTAACATCACCGTAATGCTGAATTGTAATCAGCACATTCAGTGTCTCCTTTCTTCTGAGAGTTTTTCTGCAGCAGTATTTTTTACACTTAATAGAAAAGAACAGTGTTTATGTAGCATTATTTGATGAAATCCCGTATGTAATTTTTGAGGCTAAGTCAGGTAGCAGAGACCAGACCATCTCTGAATGAAAACCGTGCTCCTGGTAGCTCCTAACCAAGTCTGTAGGTTGAATTGTTACTGTGTATTAGCAGGATATTTGAAACTAGCGAACAGCACAAAAGAAAGTGTAGAATGGCAAACGAAGAAGCAGACAAACTCTGCTTCTCTACTGACAAATGGACGTTTGTTTGCCTGTAACAGTTCAGTCTCCAGGGATGAGACCCTTGGCCACAAAGGGGAACACCCGGTCCTCACAGGTTGACAGATGCAGTTTGTGCTATCAGTACGGAGCAGGTGCTCAGAGCACAAAGTTTAAGCTGCTTCTAGCAAGTAGAATATGCATTTGTTGTGTCATCTGTAAAATACATTTCTGCTCTGGGAAGTAACAGTGGGGGGCTGGCTGTCTTGTCCATAGCTAGTGTGAAACAGGGGAGAGACCCACACAGACACACCGTGGTGGGGAGGTGGGGAGGGAACTGTCCCCTGCTCTCCCAGGGGAAGGAGTGGTGGTGCAGGCTGCACGCTGGGAATAGTATTGAGAGGGGTAGCCAAGGCAGGACAGAGCTGTGAGGTAAAAGCTCGGGCGGTTGAATTATGAGTGAAGCATACAGGGTTTTGGGCCTCGCTGGTTGTTAGCCCCGTCTTTTTCCTAATGATGCTCAGCATTGTGGAACTGGATCAAGTTGCAAGTTAGTTGTGAACAGGCACCTGAACATGCAGAAATTGAAACTAGCAGGGAATTTCAAGTGTGAAATTGTCCCACAGTGTGGAAACAGTTTTGAAAAAGTGACAGAAAAAACAGAGAAGGAGTACCCAAGAGAGGGAGCCAGTGAGCTGCTGATAGCTAATGCTAAGTGTGAGATGTTTTCTATTTCTTGTTTTGTTTTGCTTTCTGCATTGAAAATAACACATATAGTGAGACTGTTTGTGCAAATGGGACTGTAACAAATACCTTAGACAGTAGAGGGAAAAAAGAAATTGAAGAGTGCTTGGATTTGTTTTAATTAGTGGTACTTGAAGATCTTCGTGTAATATTCCTAAAGACAGCCTCAGAATTATTTTCCATTCTTTTGCTCTGAGCTCTTCTAAAAGATAGAAGTAACAGAAAATGGGGAAAGATAAAATATGCTGCTTTTTTAAAAAAGTGTGGTGAGATGGGGGTCAGTCTACAGACAACTTGCTAAATATAGATTTGTTAAGAAAAAGTTACGTCGAACCCATCTAATCTAGATCTAGTGTCAGCAGTTTGTGGTGGGAGTGAAACAAGAGATGCCCTTTGTCTTGTCTTTTCTAAGGCTTTTGATGTTGTTTTATGACACTTGTAGGGAAGCCAAGGAACTAGACTAAGAGAGAGTTTAGTCTGGTTTTTTTTCCAAGCTATACTTGCAGCTCATTAGACACCAGTGCTTTGTTTTACCGATAAAATTCCATATCAAATTGAAATCGGAAGGATGGCCTGGACCAGATCAGCATTATTAAGGATTAGTGATCTGGATGACGTGATAGTAGGTAAACTTTCTTAAATCTGAGATGACACCAAGCTAAGGAAAACTGGAGGCTTGCTGGGGCTAAGAGTCACAATTAGTACTGACAGATGAAGATATTGCATGAAAAAAATCAAGTGAGATAAAGTAGGGATAAGAAGACAATATCACGTTTTGTGGTATACATACAGGATGTGTCCTTGATGAAAAACTTCTGAGATTTATAGTGGTTCTCAAGTTAAATTTGAATTAACAGAATTGTGCTGTTGTAGAACAGACTTCTGCTTTCAACTTTTACTCTCTTTTTAGTGTATGCATTAAGCTGGTGTCTAGTTCTGTGTGCTGTCATCCATTCAGTTGGTGGATCATTTAGAGAAAGACAAGAGCAGCTTATGGCAGATGATTAGAGATGCAAAAAATGGGGTTCTTTACTCAAAAGAAAGTGGAGCATCTGTTTATGGGCTTTAAATATGTAAAGACAATTTTTCTTAACCACTGTGATGGCAGAAAACAGAGTATTAACTTCCTTTCTGAAGCAGCAATCTGAATTGTATCTGGGAAAACAGAAATTAGGAAACTTGCAGAAGAGTGAAGTGCTAGGACGGAGCACAAGTGGAGGTTGTGGCATTCTTAAAAAGCAGCTTAGACACCCATCTGTGGGTGATGAGACTTTTTTGAGTCTGGTGTATTTTCTACACTGGTAGGACTTCATTGCATGTCTTCCTCTGTATAAGAGTTTGTTTGCTGAGTTATATAATTTGTCTCTTGTGCTTATGATAAGGCAAATGTGCCAGATCCCCTATAGTGCCATATAGACTTCCACTATGCAGAACTCAGTGGTTACAGAATAAATATCCCCTTGTGGGACTGCAGTCTGGTTTAGTGACCTTTTTGTTCCCGTTTGCTTTCAACTTAATGTTTACATTTTATTTTCATTCCTTCATATTTGGGGGCAAAAATAGAAGAAAAAGTCCTATAAAATGATCAAGTGTCAGTCAATACTCTTATGTCTTCCCAGGTTTTCGTGTAGCATGAAAAAACCCATCTGCATGAATTCTCTTCCTGATCACAATGAGATGTGAAAACTGAAGCCTCAGTGTGAGTTTCAGATCCCAGTATCAACAGTACTGCTGCTCAGCATTTTAACAAGTGTGTCCAGCTGATGTGCCTTTTCTGCATCCCATCCTGCCTCACATTATTCATGCCTTGCCAAACACATCAGCTTCACTGAAAACCTCATTTACAACTTCTGCCTGGTGCTGGCAATATATTTCATACAAAGAAAATAGGGAGCATTGGGACAGCCGTAAGGAAATGGAACTTTACATTAAAAGTGAACAAAATGGGTGTTACTGCGTATCTTATACTTTCATTTAAATAAAGACTGATTAATACTACTGCGTCTGGCACTAGGAAGTAAACCCAAAGAAAATACTCTTGAAACAAAATGCATTTTGTTTAGCAATGCAGACAGTATTCCAAATATACGTGTAAAAATTGTTTACGTGTTGATTTATGAGTTGTTTCATGTGTGAATAGCAGCGATGGTCATGAATGCAGTTTATTAAACTGAGATGGGAACTGCAGGCCTTCTTTCCTAACAACAACTGTCAGGCAGATGTATTGTTGCAGGAAACTTGTAGTTTTTAATTCTTTGCCCTTTCGTCAGGACATCCAGGTTGCAGCAGGTGGAAAATTCCAGCAGTTCTGAAGCTGTCCTCATTATTCCTTCAGAAGCTGTAACTTCAGTCTTGCCTTACCACTTCCTTTAAAAGATAATGTGGAAATGCTGACTTCATCTTACCAGGATTACTTTATCGCACCTGATAAAGTAATAGCTTCTGTATTGTTAAACCATCACAACTGGTAATAATTGAGGGAATTGGAGAGTAAAAAATAACCTCTTAAAGTATTTGTATGTGGCAAGGTCTGTGGAGATATAACTCTTTAGATTATGACAAAGGTAATGAAATCTGTTTCTGAGTCTAAATTCATTAGAGGGACAGAAAATTCCTTTTTGTGGTTGTTGCTGGTTCTAGAAATTATTTCTTCAAGAAAGCATACTAAGTAAGAACTGCTGTGGATGTTTGTCCTCTTTCATAGTCTACCAGACTGCTTTATCTGCTAGTGAACTTCTTGAACAGTTTTCTTCTCTTCTGTAAAGTCAAGATGTCTATCAGGCCTTAGGGTGGACTGCAAAACTATCTAAATTCTCCATCCAGCACCCTCACATGTAGGTGATGACGTTGTTTTTATTCATGTTTTGCAGACAGCAGTTGACGTTGTCTTTTAGTCTGGTGACCTTCGGAAATGCTCTCTGTAGTTGTGTGCTAACCTTGAGATGCTTTTTTTGCCAAAGATCATAGTGTCATACAGAGGGCTTCTGTGATACACACTCACTGTGGTTTGTGCTTTCTTGGTCTTTCAGATGACTTTGGAATTATTGTGTGTTACTTCTGTTCATCCAGGTTGAGAAATAAGCATTTTGATACAGCCTGCCTCATGTGATGCTTGGAGCCTCATACCTAATAATTTCTTTTCCCATGTAAAACTCTGTTAGAAGTTTATTCAGAACAAAAGGTGTCACTCTGTGAGCCTTTTGGAAGACTCCTGACTGAAGATGAGCACAGTTCTGGGAGTGCTGCCAGGATTGTTTGCCTGTGGTTGCTCATAGAAAAGTCAAAGCTAGAGAACTGATGTAATTCTGTGGTTTAAGCAGTTGGGGCTTGACTTGCTATGAGAGTCAGAGCAAATGGAGCAGCGGGTCCAGGATGCTCTGGAGATTGGTGGCTGCACCAGGGACCTCAACTAAACATCCTCCTACCAAGAACAAAAGTGATCTGGAGTAATTTCAGTACATCTTTCAGATCAGCAACTTCTTATTGCCTCTGAGTGCTCCCTTAGTCAGTCCTTTTTAGATTAGTCCTTTTAAAATTAATGTTTCAAATAGATTATTGTTTATCTACAGTATTGGTCTAGAAGTGACTCATGCCACAACTGCATGGAACAGGTTTTCTTACAGTGTTTGTTTGTTTACTCTATTTGCCTCTAGGGAACTTGGCTGCATTTATAATTTTGACTTCCTTCTTCAAAGGTGTTTGTGCACCTAGACTGCAAGTTACATAAGCAAAGAGTAAATGTTTCCTGGCAAAATGATGGTATGTTTTTACTAGCTGAAAATTTAAAACGTTTTAAGAAAATGTATGGTTTCTCCTTGTTGTTATGTAGTGGAACAATCTTTGCCAGATTTCCTTTGTAAATCAGTTTGTGTAACACCTTTAGACTGTAGGGAACCAGAGCTAGATTTGGACATGTCCCTATGGGCTGCTGTGAAATAGAGGCTTACAGTTGTCATGAGCAGGGCTGCGTAAAGTGTGCTACCAGTGCCATAGCCTCCTCCCACTGTTGCCTTTCCCTGGTCTTAAAATGAAGAGCCAAACACAGTTAAGAGATTTACCTCGGTATTTAACAAGGATCCTTATGGTGCACCACTTTGCCAAGGTGGAATGCGCC
>VWZT01016165.1:11823-32957 GCA_013397055.1 Pachycephala philippinensis
TTATCAAACTTAAGGAATTACAAGTATACATACTAAAAGCACTCAGGATACATAAAAGCTATATAAAAGGGTATATAAAAGGTATATAAAAGAAAAGGCAAAAAATCATCATGGCATTACCACCACAGTATAACAGATTAATTCTTCTGGGGCCAGGGCAACAGACCTGTGTCTTGGAATCCCATGGCAAAATCACCCTGCACTGTTTCTCCTCGTACTCATTTCAAACTTAGCACACCTCTGCAGAGTCCCTCAATCTGATGCTATGTCTGATCTGTTCCAAGAGAACAGATATAGACATAGCTGAACTATATCTGTCACTCTCCATGTAAAAATTTTAATGGGCTGTCATCCTTACTTTCCTTTGCAACACCCTTGTGAGATTGTATTTGTATTGTTTTAATTCTTAAAAACAGGGAACTGAGCCATGGAGATTATTTATTAGTTGGTCACATTCAAATCTAAGAGCAAAACTCTGACCAAAAATAGAACTGCAGGTAATAATAGCTTATATTTGGCCTATGTGATTAATTCTTCTATAATAAAGTTATTTCTTGTCTTAAATAGAGATTTGGTTGCTTTCTGGTATGTTTGTTGGGGTTTTGTTTGTTTGTTTGTTTTTATTTTTTTTAAACTACATGGTCATGTTGTTGTTATTATCACGATCATTATTATTATAATTCTCATCATCATTACCATTACTGTTGTTACTATTATCATTATTATCTAATTTTATTGTAAGCAACTCTGACAGGAATTCTGTTTCTGCAGCTCTGGAATTCCTGCATAGAAGTGACTTACAGAGCTCCACCCAATGTACAACTTCTTTCTGTAGAATAGAATGGGCCTTGATTCTGATAATAAATTATTTCAGTGAAACTGTTCATGCAAGAACTTTGAGTATTTCAATGTATCATGTTCTCATAGAAACCTTCTGAATCATGCCTGATATTAGTAATGAAATAATAATACTTCTAAATATGCTAATAATTCACATAATACTAATACTACACATTTCCTTTGCTTTCCTTCTACAGAAAGATTGTGTACAACACAGGAATAAGCAATATGCTTTTAAGCTTCTTAAAAGAAGCCATGACATAGAAACACACTCATACTATTTATGGTATAAATTGATGTGGTAGTGCTATGCAATCCGGTTCAGAAAGTGTTTAAGAAAAGGATGGCAGGAAAGAAGTAGTGAAGTGTGAGAGTAGCAAANNNNAGGGTGAGAAAAGAAAAATAGGGGAAAGTAAAAAAAAAAAAAAAAGAAAAAATTCTAATCAGAGAGAATGGGGCACCCAGAAGATTTTGATAGTGTAGAGCAGCTGTTGCTTCAGATCTGGCTGAATTGGTTTGCACCTATTTTGTCTAGAATGTGATTATTTGTTGTTTGATAAATATGCATCTGTCATCATTCAGTTGCTGGAGAAATTGTTTCAAGATTTTGCTTCCTTCAATAGTTGGCTTATTGGTTTTAAATGTCTGTGCATTAATGCGTATCCAGATTAGACAGGGCTAGCATTCCTTTTCTTCTAAACTAAGTTGTTGTTTTTTTGTTTTCTCTATTCCCACTTTTCCAATCTTCCCCTGCCCCCATTTTCCCTCTAAAAATGTCTTTAGGAATGACTTGCTGATGGTGTGCCGCCAGCTGAATATGGAGGCGTCTGTTGCAGAGATCATGCACCAGCTGGGAGCAGATGAAAATGGAAAAATTTCCTTCCAGGATTTTAGTCAGTGCCGCATGGAACTGGTACAGGAGATCAAGAAGGAGGAAGTGGAGCTTTCTGGGAAATCGGATGACTCTTGTAAAAAGAAAAAGTTAAGGGATAGAGTAGCTTCCTGGCCAACTAGCAGCAATAACAGTTTAGGTAGGTATGACTTTTAAATGGCTTGTTGGTGTAATTTAACAAAAGGTAAACTCTGGGGTGTTTGTTACTGATTTTACTGGCATTAGGGTTGCCCCTAAAGGGCTTTGTGAATCTGCCTTGGCATAATTTCATCATGTGCTAGAGTGCTGTTGTAACTGATGCAGTCTTGTCATCAGAATGTAGACTAGAATGTGTGCAGAGCATCCTCTTCTAAAAGTGCAAGTTGCACAAGAGAACAGACTTCCTTGGAAGGACAAGGGGTGGTAACTTAAGATCCAGGGAGTTCTCTGTTCTCTGTAAAGCCCAGGCGGGTACATAGATAAAACGGAAAAATGAGGAGAGACATAATCTTGGTTCTAGTCATAATACACTGTAGGAATGGATGTTTCTTGGATGCTTTAAAAATCATTCCACTAAGTGGGAGATCTGAATTCTGGAAGAGCATTAGATTAGGGTTTAGAGAATACAAAAATAGTCCTCCACCTGGTTAAAAACCAAACCATAAAAAACCAAAACCAAACCAGAACCAATCAAGCCAAAAGAAACCACCACCACCAACAAAAACAAACCACAAAACCCCCCAAAAAACCCAAACCAACAAACAAAAAAAGTGCTATTCCATCCACAGGAACATGGCATGTAGAAGGGGATTATCTGTGTCTTTGAGCCCAGTCCCTGATAGCACTGTGACCAGTCAGCATTAGGTCAGAAATGTTAACGCCTGCAGAATGCTTCCTTTCACCCTGTAAAAAATGCAAGAGACTGGAGGACACAGATTCTGGGGTAAAAAATGGCGAAGGGTGGTGTCTTGTGGAGAAAGCTGAGGATGCTGTTCATTCCCCAGCTCCCTACAACAGGTGCATACTGGCTAAGCACGACTGCTGGCTGGTGACATGGAACTGACCTGCATCCATGCTTCACAAAAACACCATCAGCCTCTGATTGTGTTTAGTCGGAGCTATGTCTCCTCAGCCTTTTCTTTAGATTATATGAGCCTACGTGTTTTAAAACACTTCTTTAACTAGAAATCTTCCATTAGTCTTCTTCTACTAGAAAAATAATTTTTCTTTGCATGTGTCCTAAATTAAGTTGGGAATATTTTTTACTGTCAGATGTGCTTCATACTTCTTCTGGACAGTTGTGTTATTCTGTCTTCTCATGTTACTTACCTGTTGTCAGGTGAAATGTTTAACATCAGATTTATTTATTTATTTGTTTATTTATTTGAAGGTAGTTGATGGTACATGGGATTTCTGTTTTAGCAGCGTGATACAAAGCATACTGAAAACACAATACAGATGCAAGTCACATATAGCAGAAGAGAGCAGTTGCACTGCACAGCTCAATCACAGCACCAGCGTGGCTGAGCCATGTTTTCATGTACCCCACACTGGCCTGCCTAACTCAGGGAGACATTCGTACTCTTACTTAAACTCAGGGAGAAACACAGCACCAGTTGATTCGCTCAGCTGTTTATAGTTTATCTACAGCAAAACCCATCCTCAGGTTCTCTTGGTGTTGAGATCAACTCAGCTTATTTGCAACAGCTATGATCAGTCCCAGCCCACATCCTTCCCTGAGCTTCATGGGCACATCACCCTGGCCCATCTCTGATTCTTCTCCCATGGTAGGGCTTTACTGATCAGTCACACCTGTCTTTATTTCATCAGTAGTCAGCTTTACAGAAAATAAATCTGGGCATGTGTTGATTTTGGTGGTTTGGTCTATCTATTGATTTACTTATTTATTTGCTTTGAAGAGGTGAGTTTAGCGTGTTCCCTCTTCTAGTCACTTTGCACAGTCATCTCAGGAATTAAAACTTTCCTTGTTTGCTTTGTGTCTTTGGTGACCTCCTTACCTTTTTGCTTTTTGGATGGACTGTACTGCTCTCTTATCCCATCATCTCATGCTCCTTGGCTTTTCATTTCAGCTTCTCAGCATAGCAAATCTGTTTCATAGCTCTTTTTATCTTCCATCTCATGTTTTATGGTTTCATAGTCATATTTTGTTATAGAGGTACTTTGTTGTTAGCATTTCTTCTGTTTATCCTTCTTCCATATATATTCTTGAATTGCAAGACTCTGTAGTTTCTATGCCCATTTCTCCCATCACTTTCTGTATTGAAATCTTCATAAGCCTTGTACTCAGTTGATTTCCAGCCTGTGAATCTGTTTATGGAGCGGTATCAGGCAATATTTCAAAGCCCAGATTATGCCTAATACCTTTTTTTTGGTTTAAGGATATCGTGTGCAATTATCTTCTGTTGCCTGCTTTTTCAGTGCTGCCACGGTTGTATTTTTCTGCAAAACAGAGTTGTTGTTCTGCTCTCAGATGGCTATACAAAGTTTCCCTGTTTACTGACCAGATTCCTGGGTTTTAAAATCTTCTTTCTTAGACAAGCCAGTCTATTAATTTGTAATAATCAGAGGTGAAAGATAGCTTCTAAACTCAGTAAGAGAAAGGCCTACATAATAGTCTCAAAATTTTGTCCCACAAAGAAGTCTTACGAATTGCTGCCAAAAAGTATTCATAGATGAACTTTCAAATTTATTAGTGTATAGAATTCAATCCCTACTATTTTTTTCCTATTTTCCACTTGCTGTTAGTTTTACAAGAATAATTTAATGCATTTTTAAAGTTGGTGAGTGAACCCATTTTCCTTTTCCTATTTTTCCCCCAAAAGTTAAGTCCAGAAGACTTTAGAATTCCCTTCCATGATATATTTTACTCTGCTGATCAAGTGTGACTATCTTACTGTACTGTACTTCTAAAACTAAAGGGAATTACCATATTTGTCCTTGTCCTGCCTTGACTCTTGCAAGAGTTCTTAGAGAACATATGGAGATGCTCCCACCCAAAAAAAGATTGGGAGGAAATACTAAAAATGAGCATTTAGGGTGCAATTGCTTTTTATTTGGTTGTAAGAGAAAACGATTGTGACAGCACTGTTCAAAATATTCTACATAGCTTTCTTTTCAAAGAGTCAAGGGAACACCACTGCAATATATTTCTATGATATAAACTCAGCTTGTAGTATGAACATAATGACAGCTGAGGAATTACACTTGCAGTACAAGCTTGAATTATGATCTGCAAGTTTCTGTGCCTTTCATGTCTTTGAGGGTTCGCTTAGTTACTCATTAGTGATCAGAGGATTGATTGTGTTATATTGGCTCTTTGCTGTTGCTTTCTAAGCATTGCTTAAGACAAGACAAATTCAAATGTGCACTTGGTGGATGTTCTTTTTTTGTTACCTTTTTTTCCCCTGGTCAAAGAATACTGTGTTTAATAAACTTTATTGTCAAAGAGAGTTTACAGGCCTCTTTTTCAAGACTGATTTCTACAGAGTATATCAGCTGTTGGTAATGTTTGAAAGCTGTTATCATATATCCATGTGAGGCACATAAATGACAAAATTTCAAAACTCACCTGACTGGTACTGAGTAGCAGGAGTACTGATGATCTGAAACAAAGAAATCCAGATGCTGACATGAATTTTTACACTGCAAGTTTGTGTGCAGTTGTGCAGAGATTACCAGTCAGGCAGCATTTTGTGCTGCCTTTTCTTGGAACTGTTCTAAATTCTTTTAAAAAAATGCAAAAACTTTTATCTAAATATAATATTACCTTTGCTGCCTGTAAGTTTTGCTTTTCATTATAAAGAAAACTTGAAAAAAGGTTGCAAGAAGTAATTGCATCTAATTTACTGTTGAACTTCATCTCATCCATTTTTTTAATCATTGATAAGGTTACTCTAATAATTTTGCCCAACTTTGCCAAACAAATGTTCACTCCTGTGTTTCCATGTGGGATGCAGAAGTGAGGAAATTGGTTGACTATTTTAATTAAGGTACAAGACTCAGGTTTATTAATACTCATATATTTGGCTCAGTAAGCCAAACCTGCATCAGTATCTACCATCCTGATGAGCAAATGACTGTATAGATTTAAAAGCTTAATGTTTTATTCAAGTGCACAAAAAAAAGAAGTTTTTCAAGTTACTAGAATTAGGCTTTTTGATATTTATTAATCAGCAATTCAAACCTGTTATAATGTGTTGTAGTTCTTACACTACACTATTAATGTCAGCTGGAGTTTTAACAATAATTTGCAAATAATAGCAAGTTATTATTCTCCATGTGAAGTGGAATGTAAACTGTTAATGTTCTTCTCTGGCATTTTAAAATACAATAAAAATTAATGAAATAACTTTTGAAAGTGTTGCTGGAGTCTTGCAGTGACCACATGCAACCTGACTTTTTAATATATCATTTCAGTAGGAAATGCAGGAAGAATGTCAGTTACTGTCAGATCTGTGTGGAGAGGGAGGGCCATGATGGGTACAGTAAATCTGTGTGAGTAACATAGTGAGTGACGGAAGTGGATTGCTTGGCACATTAAAACTTTAACACAGCAGAACTACATCTCTAATACAAAGCAGGAAGTTGCCTGAACAGTTATGGCTTCTGTTAGCTTTTTCAGTGTTGTACAGCTTTGCATGTCTTTTATAAAAGCTAGGATTAGAATTATTTATATTATGCATTGTATAGATTTGTCTAGCTCTTCACAAGGAGCAAATTGCCATTTTTTTCCCCAGGATAAAGAATAGCCTGTTTCTAGCACTTCATGACTTGGAGGATGAACAAGAAATGGCACTACTTATTAGTAAATTTTTTCTTTAGACAAGTAAATGGTTTCCTGTAACTGCATTTATGTATTGATCTGATTTAATATTCTAGATAAACAGTTACGAATACAAGAGTCTTTACCAA
This sequence comes from Pachycephala philippinensis, assembly GCA_013397055.1. Classification (NCBI taxonomy): domain Eukaryota; kingdom Metazoa; phylum Chordata; class Aves; order Passeriformes; genus Pachycephala; species Pachycephala philippinensis. The sequence continues at coordinate 18,467 of VWZT01016165.1, forward strand.
TTTTTGGCTATAGGTTAGTACTTAGTAATTAATTCATAGCCAACTCCCCTTTCTTTACTGAAAATAAGTCCCTTGAAAATTTGCTATGATAGTTTATTTGCATAGTGGATCAAGCATGAGAATTAATCAAAGTAATGGTAGGAATTCAGCCTTAAATTAACTTATGGGTAAACAGGAGAGGCAGACCAGTGGGGCTGAAAAATCATTATTTTTGCTTTACATAGAGTCCATGTCTGATCTCACTGCAAATAAATTGCTCTCAAGAAACTGATGCAGTGATTACATTTATTTATGCTATATTTAATTAAAAACTACGGAACTCATACAGACTCAAAGGCATGCTGCAGATTTTCTTGAGATTTATGAGCAAAGTTTCACCCTTAGATATGTTTGACTAGAAAAGCTGACAGTTTCTGCTAGGCCAAATTTAATTACATACAAACTCCTGGTAACTGTAACTGGTTTAGTTTATTACTTTTAAATAATCTTCTGATACAATTTTCTTTGTGCAAAGTAGCAGAATATAGGTAATTTTTCTTTTTTTTTTTTTTTTTAAGTAAGAGAGAGTTTAAGTTCTATGAGCATCATTACAAATGAACCTGAATTTCCAGGGTTTTGTAATTGACAGCTGATTAATCTTATTAAAATCATAATATATAGCATGTGTTAAACACCAGTGAATCTACAAAGGATAGAAGTCATCCCTGCAGGGATCTCTGGTGTCTAATAGAAAAACAAACGTGGTTGAAGCTTTCTTCTGGTTTGAATGTTTGTAAAATGTAAGAACAGCTAATCTGTATTAGACCAGACTTTATTCTCAAGTGGCAATTCTGTCCCTTAGCATGGTGAGAAGCAAATTATTAGACCAGATAGTAGGGATTGAGTGGTCGTGTAGTGATGCTTCCATATTAAATTTCAGCTCAGGGACTTTGAATTAGAGATAGTTGCACTTGCTCACACACACATTGCTTCCCTCCCTCTACCCATGTCTTACAGGACTGAGTCTCTGAACATGTGTGAGTCTTTAGTGTTCGTTCACATGTCCTGCAGCCAGGAGTAGCACAGCTTGCCCTTCCATTGTATGAGGAACAAACTCGTTTTGGATTGCTGAAGTTTCCTGACTTCGATGTGTTCGCAGGGATTTTTCTCTTTTTTTTTTCCTACTATTGTATCTAGTCAAGGTCGAGCTTTGCATTGAATTGTGTTACCTTCCTCAGTAGGAGCACTAACAGAGTCTGTCATCTCTGTGCCTTCTATAAAAGTACAGGAATTCAGTGTATTTGACACTTTGACACCCCTACCAAATGCCCTTGAAATTACCAAATACCTTAAAACTTTGGGAAGAAAGGAGGAAGACAGACAGCTGAGTGGGTAGAATTTGGGGAAACATAGGAAGCTGCTATTCCTGAGAGCTGCTGCTACCAAGAGTAGATTGAAGGGCTGGCCTAGACCAGCTCTGCAGAGCGCCACACGTCAGGCTCATTTCAGGGTAACACCACTGCTGTCTGTGCCTCTTGGTCAGCTCCAGAGGTAACACCTGGAGCTGTGGTTTGGGTTTGCCATATGGTGTGGAACTGGATTATGGCATCACTTCCTCAGTTTTGTCCCAGTTTATGCTTTCCATGCAAACTGTGATCAGCTTGAGAAACCGAAAGGCTGCAGCTGGGATTTTCGTGGCAGGCATGCTTCATTTGGCTCAAGATAAGCACTGTCACACATCCTACGCTTCAGCTTTTGTAAATCGAGGCTTGCCTCTCAGCACATTTCTGCTTTACCTCTCCTGATTTAGGTGATGTGCTCTTCAGCTGCCTGCTTCTAATGAGGCTCTGACATACTATGGTTCATGAAACAGCAACAAAATGAAACTGACAGACAACAAACTCTGGATGTTTCATTTGTTCGCTTGGGTACACGGGTATTCAAGTCAGATCTAAAGTGAGATTGTCTTGAGTGGAAGATAATGAGGGGGGAAGCTGATTATTCACATGTAAATTGCAGTGTAAGGACAGCCAACTTTTTTTAGAACTACAGTGCATACAGTATTTACTGTACTTGAAAGGTATGTTGGAACTTCATCTAGCTTCTCTATGACTTCAGGTTTTATGTACTCTTATTCCTTCTACTAGGTGAGTACTATATACTCCCCTCTTTGTTAGAGATTATTAATTTTCAGGGAAAAAGGATTGTTTTCTGCCTTATTAGAAACTTCAAATGAAATACTAGATTGAATTCCTGAGTACAATGCTGTCATTAGCCAGCAGCATTCTGACAAAATTTAGTTTAGGTGCTTAAACAATACCGGGTACTAGGAGACCTTGGTTTCTAGACTGTTGAGAAGTCATTCCCATCCTCCGTTTCTTATGTCTGATTAGAGCAAATGGTTGTCTGGTCTCATCCTTGCAGATTCAAGGACAGGTGTATGAAGGTGTCATGGATAGTATGCTTTTGTTTTCTGTGTTACTATTTCCTATTTGGCCAATGCCAGTCTGCTGGCAAGTACTGAAACCATGATAGTTTACATAGTTGCATTTCTCCAGTAATTGAAATAAATTTGAAGAAGGTAAATTGACTGAAATTCCACAAACATTTGTAATAAATATGGTTTTTACTACTGGTTTAACAAACCCAGCGTCTTCATCCAAAAGCTGTGTTGAAAAACTGGGAAATTGTAATGAGAGAAACTTCTTCTGTAATTAGATACATCTCTTTGTTATACTTTCTCAAGGCTTTATGAATTACCTTGTCTACTTTATGATTTTGCTCTTGGCAAGCTTACTCACTTATCTGTCCTAATCTTCATGTAGCCATTTGATTTATTTTTCTTAAGATTTGACATAGTTTTTATAACTGATAAAAGTCTGCTTAGAAAAATTTGTCATGGAATATAAAAAATTAAAACCCAAAAGCCTAAAGAAAGAAAGAGAATAAAAAGAGAAGAATAAAAATAAGTATTACTCTGGTAACTAAGAGTGCTGGTTATGTTGCAGACTGTTCCAATTTCAAGGTGCATTTAAGTGTTTCTGAAATTTACGCTACAGTTATACCCAGAGTTAGGCAGCACAAAATTGCAGAATTCCTGAATTTTGGGTGTACCAATGTTGGGGATACTTCAGTGAACCTGAAATACAGTTGAGGTTTTGTGATGATTTTGAGAAATACACCAGTAGAAAGTGCCAATGTTATAACTTGTAGTTCAGGGACAAGAGGGAGATGACGTGTGAGCTGACAGAAATCTTTTAGAGCAGAAAGTATCAATGTGGTTCAATTTTCCCCTTACACCTGACTTCATAAAAGAGATTTCTGCCATGACTAAGTTGCCTTAGCTAGTCAGGGTGGGGTGTAGCTGTGGTTTCCTTCCCTTGGAGCTTGTTATCCTCACTCCCAAGACTAATGAGTAAAGGACTGAAAAAACACAGCCTAACATTGTATCTTGCTTGCAGTGTTCATCAAACCAGAAAAAGGGCTTGGTGGGAGGGACGAGATTTAGACAGTGATCCCACAGACCCTTGTCTTGAGATTCCTTGTTTCCCAGAACTGCCATAACTGCTTCTCCTGTAGCAATTATTTCCTTCTTGGTCACTGGACAAGTGTTGCAAAAGATTCTGATGTGAAGTATTTCTAGGACTGAATGTTGAACTGAGAATATGTTTAAAAATTTTGCCTTCACAGACTTCTCCCCCAAATTCTCCCAGAACTTGTAATGGATGTACAGATAGCTTTCTGTAGTTAATAAACATTCTCACCCAGCTGTGCATGTGAGGATCAGTTATTATCATCATCACTCTCCTGCTGTGCCATTCATAGGTGTCATTCATATTGTTTTGTCATCTGATGCAAAATAATAAATAGGTGTTAAAGAGTGATTCCTGTTAAACAGGAAAGAATAACTTCAGCTGTCAGGCTACAAGCTGAAGCCAGAACCTTTGGTCTTTGATTCTTGTATGGAAGTGTTTTGTAGAAAACAATGGAAATAGTTATAAGCTCCAAAAACTGTAATTTTCACTTTTCTAGTCAGGTTGAATTACTATAAAGTTGATCCCTCTATGGAATATAGCTTCTTTTCAGTTGTTTTGGTTTACTGTACTTTGTATGTTGCTTGAGCAATTGGAGCTCTATTCAACTCCTAAATTTTCTTTAAAGGACATTTGGGTTTTGTAATGTTTGCATCAGCTTAGGGGACTTAATTATCTGAATGTCCAAAGATTTACTCTCATTCTTCTTGGCTTCCTGCCCAGCCCCCATTTTTTTATAGCTAGGTCTACTCCTCAAGGCATCCGCAGTTTTGACTCCAGAGTTTCCCTGCAGAGCTGAGATTTGAGAGGTGCCTGATCCAGGACAGCATCTTAACAGCCAGAGTTCTGGAATCTGTTGGGAAACGAGTGGGCAAATTTAGGGATTAGGGTTAAGCCCAGAATAAAATACTGAAAATGCCTTTCAATCATCTCCCCTTCCATTTTTAATATGTATGTTTTAAATTAGGAGTATAGACTTGAACTTATAAGAAAACTTGGGTTAAAGATACCATCATAATACAGTAATAAAACCCAAATCTTTCCTGATCCATCTGTGACTGACAGGTGACTTCTGTGCCAACTGAGTGTTTAAAGTGCTTCCAGTGTGATAGCAGATGGTGCAATCTATGAAGGCCACTTGGGTCCTTCAGCAGAGCTGCTGTTGTTAATTGCATGAATATGGAAGCTCTTTTGCAGAACAATGATTTTTGAGTAATAGAAATGTAGTGCACGTTCTCTGTAGAAACGTGACATATTTAGCTCTGTAGAAGGAGGTGTATCTATATGATGCAACCAGCTCTCATAATTCTGTGGCTGTGCTTGCACTGAGAGGGTTGTTTCCTGTGTTCTTGCCAAGCCTGTGAAGTGGCAGAACTGATCCTCTGCCTCCCTTGGGTGCCTGAGACATTTCTGTGGCTTCAGCTCTGTGAGCTGCTGATTTTTTTGCTCTGTGGTGTTCTGTAGCCACACGAGGGCAGACACACCCAACGTTGTGCACAGCCACAGTGCCCTGCCCGCTGTATAAAATATTGCTGTGTGTCAGTGCAAGTCTGTTGGAAAGCTTGCAGCACGTAGCTAGATGGAGTATGCTGGTGCATGCTCTTGGTGTGAAAGTCATTGAATTAATCTTTAAGTAATCTCCTTCTGCCTGTTGTAAGGAATCATGGTGGTTATATTACTATAAAATGTAATTATTTTTTGTGGTACGTTATTTTCTACTTAGATGTTTCAAGATTAGAATATTTGCATTGCAAAAAGGCAGGGAAGCCAACTCCAGGTTTCCTGTTTTTCATGCACAACAGCTTTATGGGGTTGTTAGGGTGTTGACCTGAAACAACAGATCAGTTGCTGCCTTGCAGCCCTTCTGGCTGGTTTTTGCCTTGTACTTTTGCATCTCAAACTTTTTTGGCAAGGTGGAAAAATTCTCCTAATAGTCCATTATGTAGTTTATTGGTTTTGCCTGGTAATGTACTGAATAAGTAATAACCACTGATTAGTAAGTGCCCCCTTAGAATGCTGATTAATATTTGAGAGAGAAAACTAGCTCATAAAAAGAAAAAGCTTTCAAAATAATAGGATGGTATTACATGTAACTACTTATGGTTTGATGATTGCATGTTGGATTTAGAGTTTTCTAGTCTGTAGCTCTGGATTCTATTCTGACTTTCTATTAACCAGAGTGTGTGCTTGGACAAGTCACTTACTTGTTTTTAGTCCTCATTATGCTATATATGAAATTTTACAGTCCTGCCCGGGGTTATTAAATAATCTAGTTGTCTGCTCTGGATTGTTTTGCCATAGGAAATAGTTGAATCTAAAACTTAACATGATTTTAGTAGGAGTGGGACAGTTGTAAGGGAATCAGAAGCATCCAGGGGTGAAATAGTTACTGACAAAATAAGAACATTTTCTTCTACCTGTTTTAGGGTTTAAGCCCATCTCTGTTTGTAGAGAATTGGAAGGATTATTCATGGAGAAACAGGAACCCTACAGCTTCATGATACAGAAACTTTCTCAAAGCATTCATTGTTTGTCACATGCCACAAGATCATACCCTTGCATTGATTTGTAATGAAACACATTGTGACTGAGGTGTCTGAAACTTGAATGAAAACAAGCAATCCCGAGGTAATAAAAAAGGCAGTGGTAACATAAAAAGTGGTGAGCTATACAGCTAAAAGAGATATTTATTTGTTAGAATTCAGAAAAGAGGTGAATTGTGTTTTTCCTCCTTTGCTCTTTGATCTTTGCTGCTTTTCAATCTGACAAAAGTTACTGGTACTCATTTAGTGGTCCTTAGCTGTTGTAAACTACACTGGTTTTGCACTGCACTAAATGACATATGCAAATGCTTTTAGTTTTCCTTCTGAATCTTGTAATTTAGTAATTCACCTGTGCACTGGAAATTTTACTGCTTTTTTTTCCTGATACTATCAGCACATGCAAAGTGGGCAATAATGGTCGTAGAGGTTTTTGCTTTTTTTGTTTCTGGAATGACAGGCAAGGCTATTCCTGTGTCAGCAGCATGCCCTGGCAGGCAAAAGGGCTGTGTTCTGGGGTGTATCAGCATCATCAGCCAGTCAAAGGAGGTGGTGGTCCTAATCTGCACTGTATTGTTGCTACCCCACCTTGAGTACTGTGTGCATTTTTGGGTATTTTCTCAGTATATGAAAGGAATCAAACTATGGGAGTGTGTCGCGAGGAGGGAGGCCAAGATGGTGAAAGATCTCAAGGAGCAGTTGAGGTCACTGTTGTTGCTCAGCTTGGAGAAGAGAAGGGTGAGGGGTGACCCCAGAGATGCTGATTTCCTTTCTCTGGTGACCAGTGACAGGACATGAGGAAAAGGGATGAAGCTCCATCAGGGGAAGTTCAGATTAGATGTTAGGGAAAGGTTCCTCACTGGGATGATGGCTGGTCACTGGAACAGGCTCCCACAGAAGTGGTCACAGCACCAAGCCTGGCAGAATTCAAGGAGCACCTGGATGATGCTCTTAGTCATGTGGTTTTGGTTTAGGCAGTCCTGTGAGGAGCAGGGAGTTGAACTCAATGATCCTCATGGGTGCCTTCCAACTTGAGAGACTCTGTGTTTTCTTTATACACAGTCCATACCAAAATATTTTTCCATTTCTGCATTTTAGGTGCCTTCTCAGGAGCCAGAGAAAGTTGGGAGTATGATTCAGGAGCGAGAGACCTTCATAGTCCAGACCTTCACAGTCATTTTACGCTACAAAAGGTGTTGGAGTATGGTGGAAGCAACGTGACTCAACAGGCTGCTCTGCAAAGACTTCTAGCTCAGGCCTCAAATTTTAGCAACTCCGTTGGAGGAAGCTACTTAGAACTTGCCAACACTGTAAGTGCGTTTTACCTTCTGCTTTTAAGTTTTGTAGAAGGTTTTTTGTTTGATTGTTTTTGAAGAAGCATGTTTTTTCCAGTCTTAGAGCGCTTATGGTATCAGTTTTTACTTTTTTTACCAGAAAACCAGTGTGATTTTAGCAATAGGGCAGTGTATAGTATTTCCAAAGCTTGTATAACCAAGTTGTGTCAAAAAACGGAGGAATCTGTGTGTGGTCAAACTGAAGTTCTTAACTGATACAATCTAACAGAAGAAGATTTGTTAATAAGAACTTCCTACCAAGTAATTTTAAGTATGATGTCAAGTGTGATGTCAGGTTGCTCGAAAGTCCTGTGCAGCAGAATTCTTCACATGTTATTTCATTACTACCCACTAAATTACTTGGTACTTGCTTTAAGCCCTAGGTGTGCTTTTTTATTTCTACAGGCAAATACTATTCTCCATTTTAAAAAGCCCTCATAACTGTGTGTGCTGGTTTTGACTGGAGAAAGGGAAATTTTCTTCACAGTGACTAGTGAAGAAAACTGTGTTTTGGATGACACTTTTGAAGGAGTAAGGCATTATTTTTTGCTTCTCCCCCATTTGTATTGGGATCATGTTTGTGTTTTAATTTTAACCCAGGCATCTTATAAAAGACTACCTATTTTGTAGCATGTTTCTGGTTTATGTTGCACAGGTGGTTATGTGGAGAAGTAAAACATGCTAAAATGAAAGTGCAAAATTTCTAATTTAAAAAATTACTCTTCATTGGCATGCTTGCCCTTGATGATATCATCGGATAATTCAAGCTGTAAGCAGCCTCAGGAGGTTGCTGGTCCAACATTGTACTCAAAATGGAAGTGATTGCTGACAACAGAGGAAAATCAATGTCTTCAAGACACATTATTTAAAAAGAAAATGATGAAAAGTATCCTGAAAATGCTTCCAAAAGCCTTCTTGGTTTTATGAACATGAGTTTATGATGAACTTGGTTTACGAACAGTTCCTGAACATGAGGTGATATAGGACCTGTTTCCATATGCAGAGTAAAAAAAAATGTAGATGTTAAAACTTCTCTAAGAAAAAAGAATTTAAGAAAGGTGACAGTTTCTTAAAGGAATTGTGCCCTCATTTTTCCTAGGGAGGATAATAAGAGATCAACTCTGGTTCAGTCATGAACTCACACAGAAGCATATGGGAACTGTAATGAGCGGAAAAGAAGCAGGTACACATGTATTATAAAAAGGATAATATGGAGGAATTGAGAGATTATAGGCCATTAGCAGCTTTGTTTGTATGTTCCATTACTTGTGGGGAAATAAGAGCAATTTTAAGTGAGAAAGAGAGAACATGTAGATATGTAAAACAATAACCATGTCCATCCAATATAAAATCTCGTTTAAGAGGAGATAGAAGACAAACAATAGACATCATGTTTCTCCAGTAAAACATCTGACCCTGCCTTGAGTGATGTTCTCATCATCAAGGCAAGAAAAATAATTTAAGTGTAACTACAAATGGTTGTACAATGATGATTCAGAAGTTATGTGTTGTTACACATTTGCAGAGATACAATATGAAACCACAATGTGCAGTGTTACTCAAGAATGCACAGTGTGATGGCTGCTGCATTGCTATGACATGTAGAAATCTAAAAAATAAACATGCTTATAAAAAAACTGGGGTTCCCAGGTTTCATGGCTTTCTGAGTCAGGGGAGGATATCAGGGAAAGGTTTTTCACCCCAGGGTGTTTGAACACTGGAAAGGCTCCCCTGAGCAGTGGTCACAGCACCAGCCTGACAGAGTTCAGGAAGTGTTTGCACAATGCTCTTGGGCACATGGTGTGACTCTTGGGGTGTTTTGTCCAGGGCTAGGAGTTGAACTCAATGATCCTAATGGGTCCCTGCCAACTCAGGATAGTCTATGATTCCATGATCTCTAAATTCCTTCTCTGATTACTGTCATGAAAGATGCCTGTTCTTTGTTTTAATGTTATACTTCTGCTTTAAAGTATTTCCTCTATGGTTTTCAAAACCACAGTAGAGTCATCAGTCTCTCATTTATATGTAGATGAATACAATAACATCTTCATTTGACTCCTGCTGTGCACTGGTGTCATGGGTCATATGTAAATTTTTGCTTTGGCTTTATGAAAATGGAGAGAGAAAGGAGCGGGAGAAAATTGAGAGAGTTATTTACTTTGGGTTTTAATGTTTATTCATCTTTCCACGATTTTTAATACTATGGGGCATGCTTACTGCAGTCTAAATTTAGGCTCTTCAAAGAGATAAAACATAGCCTTCACAGAGCTGAGATTTAATATAGGTTCTTCCTTCTCTGTCCCTTGCTCAGATCTTTTACTTTTGAGCTGCATTTGCCACAATGACAAGCAAGCTGCTTCCTAGCATTCATTCTCAGAAATGACAGATTTCAGCTTCCCATTTTTATAAGTTAAATTCAGTTAATTAATCAAGTGTCAATTCTTATTATTAATGTCCTGGTTTACTTTCTGGCAGCCTTTTTTTTAGCCTTCTTTTGATTTTATACTGTGCAGTCAGGCTAAAGACATCCTTGTGGTGATTATGTACTCCTACAGCATAGATTATACCACTCAGTCAAGACAGAGGGTCTCCATGCTGTCCTTAACATTTAGGTTTTCCATTTGCGAAAGCTAAATGAACATTAGTCCACTTTGTCTACCTTTTATAAGGGTTTTTTTTTTTAAATGCATTTTTGTAGTTTTGGGAACATACAGCTCTACAGCATTTTATCAAAATATAACGCTTGCTCTGAAGCATTATTCTTCATCACAGGAGTGATGCAATTTTTAAAACAGTGCTATTTGAAATTTAGCCATTTATACTTATTGCACATGTTTCTATCATTGTTCATTTTGCATCATCTTCCTATAATTTGGTTTATTAACACATGTTCAGATTCAGCTTTTGTTCTACCTGAATAATATATTCTGTAATCTTTATGGGGTGTTAATCTCTTTCAGCGTTTTCCAGATTTGCATTTTTATTCTTAAATATTAAAACCACATTCCTCTTTATAGCTCTTCCCCTTGGTATCAACATTTATGACTAAAATATTAACCTTTCACATGACTTGTCACCACTTACNTGGACAGAAAGAATGCAAGCATTTCAAAGGATTTATCGGTGCGTGTGGATGTCTGGGAGCAGCCACAGGATCTCAGTGTGCACCCTACAATGCTAGAAGGAGGGATGGCATTCTGTTCCAGGAGATGAAGTATTTCTGTTCTCTGAAAACATCACACAGGCAATATCTCAATATGATAGGCATATTTCACATTGAAATTCCAATGGAGTTTAATAAGCAGAAGCAGTAAGATTTGCTTTAATTCCCTTTTCATATTCTCCTTGCATGTGATTAGAATACACTTGACTTTTTTTTAGTAGAACGTGTGCATATAAATGGTAATGCATATATGCGTGCTTAATGTTGGTTTCTGTTGCCTAAATTTGGTGTTAAGATGAATGTATTTATTGTCAGAAGTAACTACCTTTACATAAACAAAACCCATTGGTTCTGTTTCATTTGCCATGATGATAAGGTCTCTGTTCTTTTAGTTGGAAATATGTCTGGTTTGCTGAGAACAGTCTCTGCTCCAAGATCTTCCATTTTAAAAATGTGATCCCAAGTATGTTGATACATGGTGGTCTTTTAACTATCCAGTCCCTGGTGTGGTGGGATCCAGAACCCTTTAATCTCTGATTTTTCCTTCGAGACACACTCTAGTTATATTGTAACCTCCTCCTTGCCAAAGCTTTTTTAGTTGGAAACATTTAGAAAGATTTGATGAGGGTGTGGTTGATTTGCAGAGGGGAAGGATACAGCTGTATTTTTGAGAACAGAGTGTGGCAGAATTTCATTACGACCACTCTTCAGGAGTCTGTGTTGCTATTTCCTCCTCAAAGCATCCGTGCCAGAGATGTGGTTGTTCCTAGTCAGAGAGAAGGGCTTATTTACAGAGTTGCCAGAATTACTTCCTGAAGCATCTTGCTCTTCTGGCCAACCACAAAGTGTGTATAGTCCTGCTTTTTATCTTGCGCAGGCCTGTCAGTGCAAGATGGATGTGTCTAGGTGGGAGGGTATTGGTACAGACTGCTCCACCTGCCAGATCTGCACTTCTCATCTCGGGAGGAGCTGGTTTTTGGAATGCCTCCATCAAGAACAAACAGAAAACTAGTGCAAAAATGTTCTTAATGTATCTTCTTGTAACTGCTCTGGTATATGCTTTTTCTTATCTCTTCCTGTCTGATTTGCATATATTTGTACCTCATCTGGAGGTACTGAAGACATCATTGGGCTTGAGAATGGACTGTTTGTGCATCTGTGTGACAAAGTATGCTTTATGTACAGCAGAATTAAAGCAACTAAACTGGATTTAGTTCTGGCTATGGACTCTCTATCAAATGCAGGTACCATCTCTATTGAGTACACAACCCCAAACTTTATAAAGTACAAAGTTAAGCTGGAAATACATGTAACAAATCAATATATAGTTGTGTTAGCATTAATTTCTCAGCATGATCACTAGCAGATGAGAACTCAATATCTTTGTTTGAGGAAGCATCGTGTTATTTGACAATAGATATTCTTACTGCAATACCTTTTCATTAGTCAGACTCAGTGAATGTTTGCCTTGCTAATTTTTCTTCCTGAAGAGCATTGAGCTGCAAGTTATGACAGACAGAACCACTGTTTTGAGAAGGCTATTCTTTTTAGTTGACGTAGTTTATACTGAGCAACAGTATTCTGAAAGTCACTATTGCATTTTTCAGGAACATGTGAGTTCTCCTTTCCTACCTGGATCTGCTCCTTAATCAGGCAAACCTAATTGCTGTGGTCTACTTACATTAATAGCTTTTGTGTATAAAAGAGCACACTTAGTATTATCATTGTGTTTACATTTATGTCAGGCTGTAGTGCAGCTTGTTCTGCATAACTGCTTGAAACAGTATTAATGCCCTGCTTCATCCTGAGTCACAATAAGCATTTATGTGCTCTGAGGTACATGTAAATGTAAATTAAGTGATTTACGTGTAAATTCCATACTGCTGTCATGTTATTGGGCATATAAGAATTTCTTGTAGTGCTTTAATGTTATAAAATGTACTTGGTACTTTAGCAGGAGAATATCTCAGAGGTGCTTGGCAGGTGGTGTATGTTCGCATGTGATATTTTGTGATGAAACTCAAAGTGCTGAATTTAATCTCTTTGGTCCTTTTTCCAGCACTTCAGACAATTTGACAATACATAAATTATTCTGTTACTTCTTACCTCACCTCCTACCTTGACTATTGGACAGCCAGCTGATACTTCTACTGTCCTTTGCTGTGTGACTATCAGGGCATGTGCCTACATAACCAACAGTCTTCTGTTACGAAGACTGAAATTACCAGATTGCCTGATGATAAAGGATGTCTGCTTGTTCATCTTATGTATATCAGTTTTTGTTTGGAAAAAGTCAGTGTAATGTTAGTGTGTTTAGAGATTAAGAATTGTACTGCTTAAAAATGCTGTATCACTCACCCTCCAAAAAAGCTGTACACCGTGTATGTGTACTGTGATTTTTTAAAACTACATTTTGGGCTCATTTTGACTAAGCAAGTAAATGTAGATTTTAAAATCGACTCCTTAAAAACAGGAGTTTTTAAGTTTGTCTGGTTGCCAAAGAAAGCAAAACTACTTTTGCAGGGGATGAGGGGAAAAGAGCTTCCCAGAGATTTGTGGCAGTCTAGGCATACTCTTACAGCTGTCCTAAATATGAACCATTTTCTGTGTTGCTGATTTACAGGCATTAGCTGTAAATTAAATGGGAGTTCTGTGGAAATTCTTTTGGGAAATGATCTTTTAAGGGAAAGTAGCAAGGAAGTCTGAAAATAGAACCGTACTGTGAGAAAGGGAATTCCGTGGTTGGTTTGTAGGTTACTTTTGTTTGGTGTTGCTGTTAACGAGAATCTACTTCAAAATTTCTCATTTAATTTCTGAAGCCTTTATGGTTTTAGAACTCAATATTGGTGTGTCCTTTTCTGGTAAAGTCTTCCCCTTTTTATTCTAACCCCTCTCTCCAAATCTACTCTTTTTTAAAATAATTTTATTTTTTCCTTAGTGTGGGAAGCTCTGCTCCTTCAGCTTCCCCACCCCTTCCCTTACAGTCAGGCAAATGGGCCCCAAAGCATCAGGTATCCCATGCTCTCAGTGCACATCTTTTTGAACGGGAGAAGGTAATGCCTTTCTAACCCCTCTGCATGAGGCTAGTGTGGATAGGAAATACTTAGATTTTGTGTATTTTGAGGAATTTATTCAGTAGTGTAGGCACTTTGTGGGATGTGTTGGAATTCAGTTGCTTGTGTAGAGACCGATTTTTCATGAGTTACTTGGCTGGGGACTCTGTTCTGTGTTTGGGAACCAGTACATACAATAAACCACAGAAGGTGGATCTCTTCCTCTTCTCCCCTTGCAGCCATGTTTTTCCCATATCCTGCATGCAATTTCTTTTCATGCCAATATAAACGATTGCTCTAAAAATATAGCCTAATTATTCCTTCAGTTGAACTGAAATAGATAGAAAGACCTGAAGTTGAAGATTCTAGTGGTGTGGGCAGTTGAGCCTACTACAAAAGCTTTGTGCCCAGGATAACCTTGCCTTCTGTGCATGTGCTTCCAAACCAAGCATCATTTCCATTCTGCCAGGCTAAAAATAGAATCCAAGAATTCCATTAAAGCAAGAACTGATTATTGGAATATAGATTCAGGAGGTTTGGCTTGTCCGAAAGCAGGCACAAAGGCAGTTTTGTCTGACAGACATTTTTTATGTTCAGGGGTGTGGGAAGCTGTTAGCTCTTTGTCTTTGATCTCAAGCCAGCATTGTAATGGACCTTGTTTATCTGAAGCAGGCATCAGCTGTAATGAGATTATGCATTTTGTTTATACAGACCTGGCTTCTATAGCCCTCTGAAATTGTCCTCAGTTATTAGTTTTTCTCCTAAAATGGACATTCAGGATTAGGTCTGCCAGGACTCATCTATTTTATATGAAATGTAGTTTTTCTGTCTTTTGAATTTCCAGCATTATAACAGACATAGAGGCGAGCAAATGGCAAATTATGACCTT
>VWZT01016165.1:33004-52753 GCA_013397055.1 Pachycephala philippinensis
TTTGGTAATTCTGTTACTATTTTCACCTGCAGACAAAAATAGCACAGTGTGATGGGTGTCAGCACAGGTCACATTTGTTCAGGCAGACTATTAATAGATCTTTTTGACTGAGGCTTTTAATTGGATCTTTTAATGACAGTCGAACAATCTCTCACAAGCATATGACGAAGTTGAAGTGGAGAGAGTGATGGGTTTTGACCTAGTTCTGCAGTTGTAACTGGATGATGTGAACTGGCATGTGGCAGTCAGGCACTACAGGAAAGAAGGTCTTAACAAGTGTGTGTAAGCAGATGTTTTGAAGGTCTACAGACAAGGTTTCAAAACTTCTAATTTAACTTAGTTGCAAGGACTTGGTATTTTTTCCCCCTCATTGCTCAGAAAATGCCTTTATGCATCCCATTTCCTTTGTGCTCAAGGAAGCTCTGGCTCCAGTGCAGGTGTTCAGATCTTTTTACTTTTCCAAATTTTTTTTTTCCCCAGTTGTCTGAAATGAAGAGCAATTCACAATGGGCCAGCACCTTTGCACACAGCAATACAGAATACAATGTTAACACTGTTATTAGCAGTGGCAAGCTGAGTCTGAGGGCCAGGGTTAGTCTGGCGGAGCAAGATTAACCTCCTGGATTTGGGTGTGCCAGAAAGATTACCACGTAGCTCTTGTCACAGGGTTTTCTTTTCTGCTAGATTTTCTGCCTGCTCTCTGAGTGTGAGCTGCTGACTTGACATAGTTGAAGTTGGCAATGCCGAGCTTCTGTGAAACCTCATTTTTTACAAAGGTGAGGAGATGTCTTATTGCCCCTTTTCTTATACATACACTGCACCCTTATGTTCTGGTTACACAAAACACAGGATTTTGGTAATAAAGTGAAAATCTTAACTGCAGTGCACAGTTGAAAGTGGACTCTTGAGTGTTTTTGCAATTCAGTGCCAGTTTAGTTAGAATGGAGTAATCAGCTGTTGTCCTGCCAACCCAGAGAGGCAATGCAGGGTTCCCGTAGAAACCTGTCAGTGCCACAGTAAAATTCATCAAGATGCTCCTGTTCCTTGGTATTGTTTCTCTGCCACTGTCAGGCCTAGGATATTGACCTGAGGCAGTGCAAGATGCTGCCACTGTAACAACACCCCTCTCCTCTTTGTGTTGTGGTGTTTTTTAAATGTCTGTGTGATTGTCAACAGAGCTGTTTTGGGAAACTGTTTTGGTTTTAGTACTGCCAAAATGGGAGGGGAATACTTATACACATGTGCCCTCTTATGCTTACTGTTGTTACTTTTTGTGGAAAACAGTTTCAGCATGATCGCTCCATTTTGGACTAGAAAACCACACTATCACTTCTCATCTGGGAGGCAGTTTATGATAGTAGCTATGTTGCAGTGAATTGGTAAACTCCACCTTTCTTCCTGGTAGGAAGCAACTGAAGTAAACTTTGTGTTTCAGGAAGGGCAGTGTCTGTTCTGTGAAGGGTTTGTAATGAAGTAAGCTCACTGAGGTACCCAAGTGAGGCTCATGCCTTTAAGCCAAATAGCCATCTGTAATTTCCTGCACTGAGTTTTGTATTTGTTTACCTGCTTGAAACTATAATTTTAGGAAAGTGACTGGAGAAAAAGACATTGAATCTTTCTATTTTCTGAATGTTTAAAGAGATTATAAGTGCATATTATTGCCTGAATCTAATCTTTACATAAATATTGATTTTCTGATATGCATTATAGAAAAGGAGGGAAAAGTCTTTGTTTCTGTAGCATCTACATGGGTGGCAGGTGTTTTTTCATAATGATGAAATATCTTATGCCAGGATTCTGAATTTTGAAGGCAGAACATACAAGATTTTTTTATCCTAGACGGGGAGTTGTCTATTTGAATTGGTTTAGTTGGTTGATAGAGCCTGATCTGAGAGTTAACACTAGAAACAGTGAGCAGGTAATTTCTTTACAAAGTAAGGGACTATCCAGATGAGGCCTGGAAGTAAAGAAGATTTTAGTTCTGTAATCATCTGAAGTAAGTGTAAGTGGCTTGAGAAAAATGTCTTGGTATGTAGAACCAAAAGAAACATACAAGAAAGTCAGACAGATCGTAATTGCTGAAGCAGGGTTGTCCGCTGTCCCTCAAAAGGTAAAATGGAACTGACAGATATGAAGGCTGAAGTAGAAGTGAGTGAGGCAGAGGTAAGGTAGCCTTGAAGATTATGATGAGAAACTTAAATGTAGGAAGATGTAAAGGAAAAAATCACTGGAGAGATTTAAATTGTATATGGCAAAGCAGTTAGAAGGGAAAAAATGAATTTTATAGACCAGGTCTATATGCCGGGTTAGAATAGATAGTTTGGATTTTGTGTTTAGCCGTCCACAGAGAGAAAAACCCCACAAATACCAGATCTTTAGAAAAATAAAAAAAACCCCTAATATTTACTGGCTAGCAGGGAGTTGAGAAGTGATCTGTAGACCAACCTGCTAACCTTCATAAGCAGCTACTAAACTATGCAGACAAAAAAATATATCAAATTAATGAATGTAGGTGAGGGCTGCAGGAATTCAGTTACAACAATCATAAAATAGATCTGGTTGAAAACTAGGGGGTTTGATTATCACTAAAATTTTTTGAGATATTATTTCAGCTCATGTCATTGTTAAAATAATTTCGTTAAAATTTCTGCCAGAATAAAGCACCCCAAACCTTTAGGTGGTCAGTGAAGTTGATATTCTTGTTATTTAAGCGCTCATGCCAACCAAAGTCTTGTCGAGCTTCAACCAGCAGTTGCTTGCTTTGCATTTGCCAGAATTCATTGGACTGAAGATATTCCAAGTGGAACATTTCAGTGGATCCAAATATATATAGGTAAATAGGTAGATATAGATAAGTGTGCATACACGTATGTATGAGTGTATATATATGTGCACACTTGTTGATCTAATTATCCTATTACACTATGTGTACAGGATATATACAAATGTCACACACTGTATATACACAAATGGGTGAAATAAGTGTATATATGTGTGTGTGTAAATACACGTGTAGTCAGAAACTATCCAACAGTTCATCTGGTAAACATTCAGAGATCTTGTCCACAGATGGTGAAATGGGATGCTTGGGGAGGTGGGGGATGAAGTGTCAAAGCACAGTTCTGATGTAATCCAGGGGCCAGGATCCATCCCCTTTCTTCATGGGAACTCACACCATCATTGATCCATGATTCAGAACACTCCAGATTAGGGAGTTGTGTGTTCAACATGCCAGTGGTAATGAAAGTCGGAGTGGAGAGAAATCTTGGAGTTAGGAAAAATAATTACACACAAATGTCTTGGTATAGTTCAAGGGCTGCTAAAGATTTTCAGAGGCATGATCGTAACTGTGGAGTGGGGACTGGAACTGAAAATGAGAGCCTGTGAAAGACAAGATACAAAACAAAAGAGATGCTGGAAGTAAGGAGAGAATGGAGGAAATCTCACTGTTAGACATGTGGAAAAATAGGAGAGACTTAGCAGGAGAGTCCTGGCAAATCTTTCTAAAAAAGTGAGAGCTTTTGGATGACATTCAGCTCACAACTGATAAACAGGAGGAAATACAAGTTGGCTACCAAGATTGTAGGGACTTGAAGTGAAATGAATGAATTTACCTTGTCATTAGTAACTGGAGGAATGCATAACTGAACTAAGGGCATGATGGACTATGAAGGGAAGCTAAGTAGAAGTATGATGGCATGAATTGTAGTTTACAGAATGGCCTTGCTGGTGTTTTTAAGCAAGGAGCAAATAAAGTGATGATAATTAGATGGCTGTGACATAGAAATGACTATTGTCTCTCCTTGTCCTCACAGACAAGTCACCAACATAAATAACAAGCACACATTGACTCCTAGTCCTTTTCCTATCCTGACCTGATGCTGAGGCTCTGTGGGGTCAGAGGGAGTAAAAATGAATGTGATAGGTTTGGATGAAATGACAGGAAATGAGAGTGTTTGTTTGACAGATTGGTGAGTGGCTTTATGGTGTGAAATACTGGAGGATGGAAAAAGGGATCAAATGTGAACTCCCAAGGAGACTGGTCAGGTCAAGGACATGACTTTTTAAGTGGATTGAGCAGTTGAGGAAGGGTGTGAACAGGTGAGAGTAGCTGATTAAAGTGCTGTTTTGAAATTATGTTATTCTAGACATATTATCTGTTTCAGACTAATCGAGATGGTTTGATTGAAGGAGAGAAAAAATATTTGCTCATGTTTTCGTCAGAGAGAGTGCTTAATTTTTCAGTGTAAGGTTACTTCCAATTGTTTCATATGGGTTGGATTTTTTTTTCTCTCAACCTAGGTGCATAACCTTTACTGTCACTAATGAGAACAGTTTGCATCATGAACCTACCATCCCTTTCAGCCTCTCCCTTTTAAATCATGGTGCATTAGTGCTATTGAATAAAGAATTTTCTGGAAACATTATCCAACTACTGTATTGAATTTCTGCTTCCAAGTTTAGCCTTCATACTAATCTGAGTGCTATTTTCTCCATGGAAATTTGGACTTTGGCACTATGCCAGCGTGTTTTGTGCAAGAATGAGAAGGAAAAAAATTGTATTCAAACTCTTTGTAGTAAATTTGCAATACTTAGAGGTGTGATTTATTTGTGTGTTGGATTATGTAGAGTGCTGCTCTAACTGTAGGGATGATACTGAAACAAACAAACAAACAGGAACTAAATGCTCAGTGGACTTCAATTAGTTGCATTTCAATTACAGAGCTAATTAAACAGAACCAACCAAGAAGGCCTTATTTCATACTTCCTGGAATTGTGATCAGCTAATGGTGCATGTTGCATGCAGAATGAAACTGCTTCTCAGAAAGTGGCACACACTGTGCTGAAGAATATGTGACACATACACATTTAGTAGATAATTGCTTTTATGCTGTAGTTTTCACTCTACAGCTGTTAAAACAAGGAAGGAATATTCATGTGTGCTAAGTGTCACACCTGCTCTAGTAACTGTAAGTAAATAGACTGTTGTAATTACTGAGACATATAATGAGGGAGAGGTCTTATAAAATAACGGCAGTGCTAGTGTTTTGCATATTTTGTGGCAGTTTCAAAAGTACAGGTGAGAAGGGTGACAGTTGTAACTTGTCACAAAAGAATCCTTTCACACCAGGTGATAGAGTAAATATTACTAAATGGTTATTCAGATAAAATCAAAAAATGAGAAATCCTCAGTGAATCTCCGACATGTGTCAATGATTCTTTTTCTACAGCTTAATGAGAGTAAACAAATGGAATAGGTTGGCCATAGGATAATTAGATCAACAATCAGCAAACTGGCCACGCTAATGGTTGTTGCTGCATAATTCTGAAATTATCTTGGGAAGAATCTGTCCGTGCAAATGCACTTACCACAAGCAGTATGTGCACCAGGAGTGCTTTAGAGGTACGTAAGGCAGTAATGGATCAGAAATGCCGTGCAATTGAGTGGAAGCCCAGGCCAGTATCTCTGTCTCATACAGAAAGTGTGTGGTGGATGTTGTTTCTGAAAGCCTCTATGACAGTCAGGTTCGTCCATCTTCTTGTCACGTGCTTCTTGTTACCTTCTTCACACGGATGTATCCACTGACACTATGTCATCTTGGGCTAAGAAACATCTGCAGGTTAAGAGATTCCTCTTCCCATTCCCCATCCAACCCCCGCTCCCTGCCTGTAGAGGCTAAAAAAGAAGGCAGGAACAAGGCTGAGGGCAAGGAAGCATTGCGCTCCTAGGCAGGGAACTGAGTCACTGAGAGAGAGAATGAACGGTCAGCTGCCAAACAACAGAGAGAGACTGAGTCCAACAGGCTCCTCTCTCACTGGGTCACAGGGTGCTCTGTTAATTTCCTGGCAATGCAAAATTGGCATACTTGAGGTTTTCTTTTGTTTTCTTTGAAGCCTGCCTTTGGCACAAGCCAGTGGGAAAATATACTTTGGCTTCAACAAAGTTCTTAGTTCCCTGCTATTGTATTAGGTCACTTACATGTGTTTGGAAGTGGTGAAACAGCCTGTGGACAGCTGGGCAGGTCTATCTGGGAATTTGATTTTGTGATGTAACATTTTCATTCGGTTAGTTAATAGAGAAATACTAGACAATGATGACATTTCAGAGGAACAAGTTCTACATCGTAAGATGTTCAGGATGTGTGCTTGGTGCTCCTGTTTTAAAAATGTGATATAATAGTAACTATTTTAGGGGAATTACTACATTTAGTCTTAGCTAGCCGTGCACAATAAAGAAATGCCTGCAAAGTTTATAAGGATGTTGAAACAAGTGTTACCAGTTTTTATGGGTTAGTTAACATTTGATGCTTTCCAACTGAGAAATGTCTAATCCCGTACCACTCACTGCAAGTATGCAGAGGTTGCAGTGGGAGTCAGCTGGGGTTAAAGTAAAATCATTTTTCATCAGTTTGGTTTAACCATTTCACTCATCTGCACATGAGTTACAGTTAATTTTTAAATTTGAAACAAACTTTGTTCTGAAAGTACCAGGTTCTTATGCACATTTGAAGCTACGGATTCTGATGTTGTTTTTCAGTCAGTATCTCTGTCTCTTTCTACCATGTTACTGCATAGAGTAGGAAAAAGGCAGAAAAAAATCCCGTGTAGCGTTGATGTGGAATGCCGAGTGGATCTAGTTCAGATCCTAAAGTGTCCTGCACCATTATGCTTGGGATGTAGTACCATGTACTCTGTCTGGTCTGTCTGATGGCTGGTCTGCCAGAAATGGACAAACAATGGTGAGTTTTGTAGAAAACAAATCGGAACTTACAATTTCTGAATGCCTGTTCACAGTCATCAGGGGAGTATTTGGCAGTATAGGGACACAGCATGGGAAGTGCAGTGTATTGAACCCATAATTAATATGGCCTTTCCTTTAGAAAAGGAAAACCTCGGAACTTTATACTTAGTATTAATACTGAGGCTAATCCCTTTGTTTGTGAACCTGTGATAGAATTGGATGAAGGTAAGATCAGAGCAGATTATAAATGGGAAAATTAAGTTAATAGGGGTATTGATACAAAATACAAAAGACTGTTACTGCTTTGTTTTTGAAGGTGTAATTTTGAAAAAACATTTTTTAATCTAGTGTGTCAACTGCAGGAAGTTTTGAATGGAAGTTGAGGGGGTTTGTCCTTATCTATGAAAAATGAGCTAAGTCACTACACAGCGCCTTCATTTCTGGGTACAAAACCCTTTTAATCACATTCTAATGCGCAGGAGATCAGTGTACAACACTGCTGCGGATATGCTGTTCCCATGCTGCAGTCTGGAGGAGTCTGCACCCCGCTGGCTCCCTACCCACTGGAGGGGACAGCGCGGTTTGTCCCAGTGCCACCCTGTGTGTGTGAGACACCGTCCTTCTGCCAGCAGAGAGCAGTGCAGCCCTTCGCCGGGATTTCAGGGGCCATAACTGGAAACATATGTGGGAAACAAAGCAGATGAGTAAGGAGGGATATACACAGAAGCACTGAACACAGAGGGAGACCTGAATGTGAAGGTGTGAAGGATGCACTCGATGGGGAAAACAGCAGAGAGTGGACGCCATGCAAGGTGGGCATGAAAAGAGGAAGGGAAACCCCAAAATACAGACTGTGCTAAAGCAAACTGGAGACCTGAAGGATGAAAGTAAAGCATCTTGGAAAGAGATTCTGGGATTCCTGTTACCCTATGAGCCAGAGGAGTGTTGCAGTTCCTGGTACTGGGCATGGAGGAAGGACAGGGACCCAGAGAGTGTGACCAGTCCATAGTACCATAGAGCAATATATATGTGCTTTTCTTGGTTCTAGATCTTAATGCACTTCTTGTATTGTCATTGGGGTGAATTATCCCTATGTCTGCATGTTGATACTAATCTGTGAGTAACAGAGGAGAAAGAAAAACTCACACAATTATTTTCTAAATGCTGCTCTTGGAGTGCATTGTTTCCCGTGAAAATGATTTTGCCGGAGTGCAAGGATAGAGCCACAGCTTGTATAGCATTTATTCCTGATTCTTGTATTTGGGGTTTTTTCCTAAACTAATTTGGCACTTTAATAATACATTGTTTTAAGATGATCAGATAAATTCCAGCTGCAGAGGATTGTCTTTCCTACTTCTGACTCGAAAAGTACATCATAATCCAATCAAAAAATGTGTGGGGCTGTCACTGTGTTTTAGGGAACGGAGGAAAGGGGTCATCATTTCTTGTAATGGGTACAGCATGTCCACAAATCCAGCTTATTAAGGATTTTTTCTAGATTTTTAGCAGAATGTTGGAAGCAGATGCTTTTTTCTCCCCTTATTCCAGTAGCATCTCCTGAACTCTTTGTAAAATGTCAGTCTGTTATGTAAAATCTGCAGCATTCTAATGGTGCTTTCAGGCTTACTGTGACCTTTTGAAATCATTACAACCCCGATCTGCTAAAGCCCCCCATTTTTCCTTACTTAATTGCACACGGGAATAGAGAAATAGGAATCCAGTTTATTGTTATCCAGGTGGCGTTTCCTGTTACTTAGCTTTATAGTTTTCTGTATAGTAATTAGTATGCAGAAAGCTGGAGAGATGCCTGTAGTTCCAAAATGAACTCTCTGTAGCTCTCTCCCTCCCTCCCACTTGCACTCTCCTTTTGGCACCGCCCCTTCCATGCACCCTTTAGCCAGCAGCAAGACAGCTGTGTTTGATCATAAACCACTTAAACTCCAGGCTCACTGGCAGGGGAAACTTTAGCGTGAAGTGCAGCATTGGTTTCTCTCGGGGAGGGAGCTTTCTTCTCTTTCCCTTTCTCTCTCCCCAAATACTGAGGACTGTAACAGCACTCTCCTTTTAATTTCTCTGTGAACTTGTGTGAAGCTCGTCTGAGTATGTTCAGCGGCATTGGGAGATGCCCTTTAACAGAGTTGTGGAAAAGAGCAGCATAAAGCAGACAGCAGAGATGAAGCACGCCTTGTAGATGGACTAAGACAGCCCTGGGATTCTGGTAAGCACTTCATTCCCTGCATTCTCTGAGCACTTCACATTATTAACAAGTCTCTCGCAGCAATGGATTGTCTGTGAAGTCAAAACCAGTTTGGCTCTTTTAGAAGATCTTGCATCATTAACTTAAACTCTCAATGTGGAGTAAAAATGGCTGTCTAGAGCAAAATGTATAAGAGAGAAGAATTTTGGAGAAGAAAGTATTGAACCAGTTGAACAAAGCTTTGAAGCATTAAAATCTGCAGAAATCATCAAGCCCTGAGAAGTCTAATCATGAATTCTGGAGTTGCTATGAAATATGGAAATGACTCCCCTGCAGAGCTGAGTGAGGTAAGCAGTTTCAGTGCCCTTCTTTACGCTTTAAAAAGAAACATTCCCCATTCGGGCTTTCAGTCCGCGAGCAATGCAATTAAAAATTAATAGAATGTGTATCTTGCTATAACTTGCTGTGCCAGTCAGGAAATGACCTGAACTTTTTTGCTGCTTTGCTCGAATGAGTGGTGAAAGGCTAACGATTGCAACCATGTAGAGACATTTTTCCTGTTACCCTGCAGCAGTGATTGCCTTCCCTCCAAGAGCAGTGTTTATACCCAGCATTCATCTTTGCAGTAGGTGAAATATGGAGATCTCAGTCGAGATTAAACAGATGGTGATTAATTTAGGAGGGAAATGGGGTGAGTGGAAAATGACAAATATTTATTGGTAAGACAACAACACTGGCAGAAGTTGTGTGTGCTTGTATTTAGCCAAGGTGATATTGTTTGTTTAGGTTAGATGAATTAGGTTACTTTCCTTCCTTGCCTGAAAGAAAACAAGTCATGAGAAACTTTCTGCTTTTCCACTGGAAACCATACTAAAGCTGTTATTTCTTATAGTTGTGGGTATATTTTTTGAGTAACATGACTGTGTGTGTTTTTAATAAATTTGAAATTAAAGCCGTATCAGATGTTATGCAAATTCTTAATAAATATTTTAGAAGTGGCATACTTTGTCAGTTACTGAAATGTCTTAGATGTGTAATCCTTATGGGCTTTACTGAGAACTGCTAATTTAGTTATGCTACGAAATCCCAATCATTTGATTAAGGTCATTTTGTAGGAAATTGAATCTGCAGTCTGTCTTGCCCCAGTTTAACTGAAATGCTTCCCTGTTCTTTTTGCCCATTTCTTTGATACACTTTCTACTGTGACATATCCTTTATATGCTTGGTTTTTTAAGGAATATTAGATAGGATATGCTTGGCAGAATAAGAGAGTTAACAGTTTCTGGAGTTAATTTCATAGAGAAAGGAGATGCTGAGGTATAGAATGGAATAATAATATAAATGAAATAAATCAGTAGGCTAGGGAGGGAGACAGCAATGTAGGGGGAAGCACAGTAAATATGTGAGAGATAAGCAAGTGCTGTACCCTGCCATACAAGAGGACAGTAGGTTTGTGACTAGGAAGTTCTGGCAAAAGAAATGTCATATGTATTACTCCCTAAAGTAAAAAGAGTTCTATTTCATTATTTCTGTGTTACTCTTTTTCAAATTATTGCTTGGAAACTCTGTATTGACATGGAGCATGAGTGGGGTTCATAAATTCAGCATAAAAGCCTGGGTTATTTTTGGTCAGAGTTTCTGGTTATGGTTGTACTGATGGTGATCACTGCTTTCTATCCTCTCAACATTTGTTTTTCAAGACTTCACAAGTTCACGTAGATCATGGAGTGTCTCAAAGAGTTGATATTTGAGTCAGTATTCGGAGCAGGTAGTATTTACCTGGCTACTTTGAAATTAACTTATTCATGTTTACTTCCCACATCCACTGAGTAAAACTCTTGTGGTAAGAAATACCTTTTTATTCTGATGTTTTAACATGGGAAATATTGAAAGGAGTGTGTGACTGTGCAGCATGCAACATTTTCATTGTTTAATTGGGTTTTTTTCCCCAACAAGCTTTCTTTAGTCCTTAGTTCACATTTGTACTCTGGTGCTACAGGTGGGTTAGAAATAGGCCCCTTTTTGACTGCAGGCATAGCAGAGAAGATCTTACAACTCCTAACTTTCCCCAGCTGCTTGTCATCATTTGCTTGCTGCTCATCTTCATCTTTGCAATTTGAGCTGCTTGTGTTAGCGAGCCTTCGCCAGAGTCACCAAGAAGGGCTGAGCTTCAGCAGTGATCTTGGGTAAAACACTGGGTTTTCAGTGAAACACAGAGGCCTCACTAAAGCATCATATTCCACCTCTCAGAGGAAAGAAGATGCATAAGTACTCTGTGATGTAGTATATCGCTGCTCACCCCTAATTTCTCAACCAGCTCTCTGTAATTTTCATGCTTATATTAGACCTTTCCCAGTTGGTGACTGGTACTGTTGAACTTGCTATAATTGAAGGTAAAAAGTCATAGGTAAAGGTTGTACCTGTGATTTATGTATCTGTATTTTTCACATCTTTGTCGTGCTCTTCTCCTTCCTTTCTGGCTCTTTCTTCTATACTCCGTGTTTATTTTTCATCAATGGAGGACAGTAGCCTTGTGTTCCTCTAAATGATGGAAAAATGGCTACAACGGGAATTTGTTTAAATGACTGCTGTCTTAGTGTGTGTTCACCTGCACCTCTATCTCTACAGACAGCTCAAATTCTGCCATTACAGTGGGCTGCTACTGCTGTACATATCTGAATGGGAAATATGATAACAGACCAAGAAATACTGTGATTCACATGATGCACAGTGGGTTTTCGTGTAGGTGCCTTGATCTCTTTATCTCAGTGTGTGGAGCTCTAGACATGAAACTACTGTTATTAAAATAAACAGGAAAGCTACAAAGCCCTGAAGATATAATAAATGCATTCTTGGCTGCATACATTAGACAACAGAGAAAATAAACTTATTGCAATTCATTCCATTTGTATTGGAACTTTCTACTTGAGATTTACATCTCTCTTTGGCAAGAATTAAAGGATATGTTTCTTGTCCAAGACACAGTGTGATTGTAGAAACTCGTGTATAGTTGATGTTTACTATTCCTAAACTCTTGTCCAGGTAAACAGAGATCTTGATAGTCTTTGTTTACTCACCTGCCCCCATCCAAAGGTCATGCAGAAAGCAGAAGAAAAAAAATCTGATTTTTGTTGTAGGTCAGTCAGACCTCTACAAAACTCATGCTCTGTGGTTCCCTAGCTCCAGAGTTCAAGCTATTGAACTATTGCTATTGAAACCTGTGTCAGTTCATGTTACCCCATTTCTTCTGCTCTTCTTTGCCTTTAAGCTTCAAGTCCGAAGAAGGAAAGATTACCCAGTTTGCTTGTTTGCATGGTAGATTTGTCATGTTGTACCTGCTTAGTTAGAAGAAACATTGTTCTTACATAGCAAGGTAGTGTTAGGCTTGGTGGTTTGTTTGGTTTGGGTGTTTTTTGGTATATATAAGATACAATTAGAGATGCAACACTGTTGCATAGTCTATGATGACGTATAGATGATGTCTATGAAGTAGCTGAGGATCTACAGCAGCCTTTGGTACCTTTGTAAATAGGTAACAGTGGCCAGAAAAGCTCTGTTCTACTATTCCGAAATGGCCCTTCTCCTGTCCATATTAAGGCTTAACACAATTTGCAGAGCTTGCCTTTAAGGCTTGATCAAGGAAGGATGTGATTTATATGCATAACATGATACCCAAGTTACGAAATCTCTCATTGGATCTCTTCAATTTTTTACTCCTGAAATTCTGAAAACCTTTGTTGTAAGGCATAGTTTTAAAGCCAACATAATTTCCATTACTGAAAACATGTACAGGTAAACAGTGGGGTGCCCGCAATTGCAGACCATTTTGTACATCATTAAAAATGAAGCTTTGTATCAGAATTTAAATGCTTTATACCTATTAAATTGGCTGTTCTGCAGAAAGAGGTGTTCATCTAGAAGGAGCTGTATTGTCTAATCTGTATTTTCTTCCAAATTCAAAGGCACTACCTGGTTTTAAACTCCAGCATTCTCAGGAGGTATCCCCTACATACTAACGCTGATCTTACCTGCTCTCCTGGCCATTCACTGTGGAGATGTTATCAAAATAGGGAGAGCTGTGGTCTGACCTCGTACACCTGTTGGACTAAATGTGGCCAGCAGTTACACCCAAGCCTAATGCTGGAACAGTTAAACTTAGTGCAGGAATGTGAAGGAAGTGTTAAATGCTGAGCTTAATAATATTTTTCTCAATTGTGTACTTAAGAGATAAATTTTATCCTTGAATTAAAAGCCAAATTATATTGTTGGCTATAATTTTCATTAAGTGAGCCTTGTAAATTTGCTGGTAGTAAGACTGTGCCTAAGAGATTTTGTAATGATGTAAGGGCTGGTATTATAGTAAAGCAATACATCCAGCATTGCAGCTGATTTGTATAATGTTACTTTCATTGTGTTCTTTTAGCACTTGCTGTGTGAGCTGATGGTGTATAACATCTGAAAAGTTTGTATTATTTTCTGCACAGCAAAATTAGGAGATAGCATGCTGCTTTAGGTGCACACTGCATACCTCCTGTTCTTCATGTTTGGAGATAAAGTGTTTAGGCTACAGATGTTGCATGTGACAGCATTAGCTACAGCTTCATATTCTTTAACCCTTTACATTGACTGGAATAAACAGATGGGCTGTTTGTCTTGGAAAAATGACTAACATTTTTGTTTCTTTTAACAACAAGGTGTTTAAAATTTGGGGTGGGGGGAAAGAAGGATAGGCTTCAAAGCTGATGTTTGTGTAGGAAGCAGAATAATGAGTTCATATGAAGGATTTCACCAAAATCTTACATGTAATACCAAATATGAAGAAAGGACTAAATCTGAAGGGCTTAAATTCTAACTTTTTAGTAATTTTATAGTAGGATAATATTGCACTTTCTTCTCAGATTTGTTCCACTGCTGCTCTGCTTATAAACTAAACTCTGATGAAGAACATTGTGGAAGGAGAATTGCAGAAATAAGAGGGGCTGCATGGCTTGAAGTTGTGTACACAACTCCAGTGAGTCTGAGGGAGCTGTGGGGTGAGGTGGGTAACCAGCAGAGGAGCAGGACATCACTCAAAGCCTCCCTGGCAGAGGAAGAGTTCAGCAGTGACCATCCCCACGCTGAGGTACTTTCCCATGTGTGCCTCTGTTCCTTTAGAACAAGTGCCAGCTTGTGCTGTCACTGTACCTACATGTGGGGAAAGAGCACTGATGGAATGGGGGAGAGGTTTTTTTATGTGTTCCAAGGTAGGATTAAATCTCAAACACTCGTTTTATCTTCCTGAGCTTGGTAGTCTTCCAACAAAATCAGTGAGTAAATATCACCCTAATACTGCGTCTGCTTCCGGAATGGTCTCCGGCCATGCAACAAATGTGCCAGGGTATTTCCAATACCTCTCATGTGCAGGTAAACACCATATTCTACTGCAATTCCATCTCTGGTACTGGATATAGCCTTGGCTGTTAGTGTTGAAGCTGTACAGGTTGTAACGCAGAAGGGTGTACTTCTTGCCAACAGAGAAGAAGTGTTTTCCCCAGTCAGAAGGTGTTTTGGGAAATGTGATAAATTATTAATCCTTTAAAATATTGCAGCCTTACAATAGAACAGAGGGGAATGTAGTTACCAAACAGCAAACGTGGCATATTTTTAAATTATCTTAACCTTGAAAAAGTTGTGTAACTGATTTTTTCCTAGCAGCAGACAATCCAAAAAGGTGAACAGTGTGGACTGCTAAAGTGTTAGAAAAGTGAGCATCGCAACCCAGTATGCTTAAATCAAAGTACCTTAAGGAGAAACTTTCTTAAATGATTTCTAGTGGAGAGCTGGATAAAACTTCCATCTGGAGTTAGCAACACCTGTAGCCTTACAAGAGTGTTCTCAGCTTTACTGCTTCTGAGATGCTGAGGTAAAGTTTGCAAATCTTCTTTGGGTGAACTCTCTCCTCTTTCCTGGTTCAAATGGGCTTTGTGAAGTACTAGCCAACCTTGCAAACCTGACGTTTTCTCATGCTGTTGTCTTGAGGAGTGTGGAGATGTTAGATGTGAAATATAATTACAGATTGTAAAGACTTACTGTGTGTCTCTGTTACGCTGATGTATCTATACTAATTTAAAGAAAATGCTTCAATGGTAAACTTTAATGGACATGCTCCGGGATAGTGACCATCAGTCTGAATTCAACCTTTAGACTGGGTCCATAGTCAAGCTGAGGGTGCTCTGGCATGATCAATATATGCAATTTACAGTGTGCATGGTATATCCAGTGTTAAAAACATAGTGACTTCAAAGAAAATGTTTTTTCCTGGATTTGTGTGAGCTGCTTATCAGGCACAGAGTGTGTTCCAGGCTTGGCTATTATTAAATTGAAGCACTATAAAAAGATTAGTCAAAATGCCCAGACACTGTCAGCACTGATAATGCTCTTCTGCAGCCTCCTAATGAAAAAAAGACAAAGATTATGTAATTTATCTGCCTGATATTTTAATATTCCTTGCTCCTAAAAAAATAGTGTTTGAAAAATGCCTTATATGCTGAAAAACCTGTTAGGAAAAATATATGCTGTGAAAGTACCATTAACAATGTACTGGATTGTCTAATTGCTTTTAGAGGCTTGATGTTTTTATTCATAGATAAAAAAGCCAGAGTTCATTCCTGGAAGATTTTTGGAGATAAGGATTGTAATCTTTTCCCTCCTTCTCTTCCAGCTTGGAAAAGTAAAATGTGTTTTTGCCTTTGATCAGACTTGGACATACCAGAATATGGCTCTGTGGGGGAACAATTACAAAATTCTTCTTTCAGAAGGTATTTTTACGTGTTTCTCTGCAATCTCTGGGTTTGTAGTCTGTAAAGGGACACATAAACAAAAGGTTCTGAAAGAAGAATCCATAGATTGCAAGGTTAGGGTTTGCAAAGGCAGAAGTTTCTGTGCTGTGTATGTGTGAAGAGAGGACACAAAGAGAGGCTGTGTCTTTGGATTGGACACCTACAGTGGGGTGTCATTACATTCCTCTTCTGGGCCTCTGAGTAGTTTGATGTATGATTGAAAAGGAAACGTGTTCATGTCACTTCTCGGTGTTTTCCTTATGTCTAGGTTTTACTGTCTTTATGACATGGTATGGTGCTTTTAGCCACAGGTTTTACTTGTGATCAGAATTTCTGCTTCTCAAGTAGCATGGAAAGGCTTAATTGGACTTTTCTGTTACATGTAGTAATAATATACCAATTTATGTACTCTGTAGGGATATATGATGGTCTGAGAGCTCAAAGACTCTGAAGGATGGACGTTTAGTGTGAGGATCTGCTGCTGGTAAAGAAGTCATTTTGACACTGGTGGAAACCTTCTTTAGTCAGTCCCATGTCAGGATTTCCCATATAAATTTACTGTGTGTATGAATGATGTGTATTTTCTGTAGATTTAGATGTTAACTATCTCTAATGAATAGAAATATTCATTAAGACTCTGGAAAGTGGCTTACATGTTCTTACTCGGTTGTAATTATATATGAAAATCTGTCATTAAAATTCAAATATGGACAGAAATATTTTCTGCCCTCCCAAACTTAAAGAAATACAGAAAGAAGTATTTTTTCAGTATGCTTAGATTTACCCCACATCTGTAATAGTATTGGTTGCATGCTACCTTTTATAAATTATCCTCAATAACCTTTGTAGAATTTTTGAAATGCTTCAGAAGGTGGTTGCTGGATTTTATTGCAGATTATTGGGATATCACTGTAATGTAATACATCACAAAACAGAAATTTACATCAGGATTATGGCCATCTGCTGATAACTGAAATGAGGTACTGTTTTAAAACAGGCCATTTATACATTTTAAAATGTGAAGTTGTTTCAGTGTTTGCTAGATTCACAACAGCACCCCTGGTTTCTGATCTGCCAGAGCAACTTTTTGAAATGTTCCCAAAAAATTTATTGTTTGGTTGCGGTGATGGAATTATAATTGTCAACACAGAACTGTGATTCATGGTTGTGATGACAGAGAAATACAAGATTGTTACTATGCTGTGTGATAAGTCCAAAACTATTTCAGTGACAACTCAGTGTCTTTTTGAACCATGTCCACAGAGGTTTGGCTGAAGCTGGTGTTCGCACAAAGCAGCACAGGTGCCTGTCTTGAAAAGTCTACCCTTTGCAAACTGTAAACTGAAAAGTATCATTTGTTTGCAAAGACATTGTATTATCTGGCCTTCTTCTACAAGAGGCTGTGATAATCCTACCCCAAACTGTGCTGGTCTGCTTCCTATCCTTCAGGCGGCTGAATGCCTCTAGTTTGATAATCTTTTGAACTTTGCATCTAGTTTGATAATCTTTTGAACTTTGTATCCTATCTAAATTGTACAGGTTGTTTACCCTTGAGCTGTTGCCAGGTAGGAGGTAGTAGAATCTAGCTGGCTGTTAACTGCAGTTGGGACTGACGCTGCCACTCTTGAAGTGGCTCATCACCTGAGCCTTCCTTCCTTTCCCTGGATTCATGTGCTTGAGATGTGTTTTGCAGCCATGTACAGAAACCAAAGTGGATATTGTCATTTGCAGAAAAGACCAGGTATCCCCTTTAGAATGGTGTACTGAGGACTGTCCTTTGCTGTTGTACGTTTGACTTTTTTTTTGGTTTTTGCTTTACATGTGAAACATTTTATCTTCATGAGATAAGTTTATTTTTCCCTCCCTTAATCTCTTGTTTTCCTTTTCTTTTGCACAGCATTGTATAGCATAATATTTTTCAAGTTTCTGATGCTGCTCTTGTCTGATTTACTGACTTAGGTGGTTCTTTTTATTTAAACTGATTTGCAGGTGTACTTGGATCTTTTTATTTAAACTCATGGTAGTTGACCTGTTCATCAGCTGATTCTTTCTTGTGGTATGCTGTAATCTCACTCCTGTAGGAAGAGATGGTTCTCTCATGATGCTTTGTATAGCACGGGTCGGTGATCTGCCAGGTATAATGCACTTGGTGGAAAGTCTGGCCCATGCTAAATAAGAATGCGGTTAATTTCAGTGAAATATGTAAGTAAAGTAAATCTTTGGGAGAAAAATTTTTGTCTGTCTGAAGCAAATACGTGCCTGCTATATGTGAAGAAAAAGATTGTTAACAGTATTTCCAATTATACTTCTCTTCTGTCTTATGAGATGTTGGATTAAAGAGTGGACAGAATCTCTTTATTTCTCCACTTCCCCTAATGGATATCTCCCCTGTGGAGCAAAGTAGGAGAAAAGTGTATTGATTCATAACTGTCAAGTCATAATTGCATGGAGATCTGTATTAATTTAGTTACTTGGTGAGAGAGATCTGGAAAACACAGAACTTTTTTTCCATGCTTTTTAAAACTTACAGATTCTGTCTCACATCCTGCAGGGTTGAATACCTATGAATACCCATAATTATCTTTCTTTGTGAAACTCCGTGTGGTTGAATTTCAATACCTACCCCTTCTGGAATGGAAATAAATGTGCTAATTGCTTTTCATGAAGGTAGGCTTTCTCCTTTCCTGTGAGAATTTCTTTAACTTCCTATATTTCTGTATTGTGTGTTAGACTGAATCTCTTTTTATAGCATATTTAAGCACTTTTAAATATGATTGATGCCAATGAGTTATAGGCAAGTGTCATATCTCATTCAGAATGTTACATAATCATATTCTTCAGTAATGAGATGTCATTTCCCATTATAAAATCACAGAATTGAGGTTGAGGCTGTCAGGGACCTCTGGTTGTCACCTGGTCTAAGCCCCTGCTCAGGTGGGCTCAACTAGAGCTGAGTGCCCAAGACTATGAAAAGCTTTTGAATATCTCTAAGGATGGAGAATCCACCACCTCCCTGAGTAACCAGTGCTCGGTCACCCTCACAGGGAAAAGGAGTTTCCCGATGTTCACAGGGAACCTCCTGCGTTTCAGTGTGTGCCTGTCGCCTCTGGTGCTGTTACTGGGCACCACTAGAAAGAGCCTGGATCCATCCTCCTTGCACCCTCCCTGCAGGTGTTTATGCACATTGGTGAGATCCCCTGAGCCTTCTCTTCTCTAGGATGCACAGTCCCAGCTTTCTCAGCCTTTCCCCGTAGAAGAGGTGCTGGAGTCCATCCATCACCTTGGTGTCCCCTTGCTGGACTCTTCCCAGTATGTCCATGTCTGTTTTGTACTGGGAAGCCCGGAACTGGACCCAGCTCCACCTGTGGCCTCCCCAGTGTTGAGATGAACAGAAGGCTCACATCTCTTGATCTGCTGTCAATACTTATCCTAATCCAGCCCAGAATACCATCCACCTTCTTTGCAGCAAGAGCATGTTGCTGGCTCACATTCAATTTGGTGTCCACCAGCTTTCGTAGGCCTCTTTCCCTTCAGAACCTTATCCCATGGGACTCTTCCAAGGAGAGGTCTGAGTGAAATCTACAGTTGTGATCTTGATTTTTGACCATCTCTCTCCTCTCTGGATCACAAACTCCACCATCTTGTGGTTAGAAGAGTGGTCAAATAATATTTCTGTAAGTGCATGAACTGTTGTGCCTTTGAAGATAATGGGAGCACGGTATATATTGGAACAAAAAAGGAAAAAAAAATTTAGAAACACCAAGGGGACTTTCTGTGAATAAACAAAATATTCACTTGCAGAATATTTATTGAGTTAATCTGTCAGAAACTTCTCTGTCTTGGAGTGGCAAGAGAGGGTAGCATCCCACCATGAATAATTCCTTATAAGGAATTAGTAAGCTTCAGAAATTGTCAATGTATTTAAAAATTTAACTTCATTCTGTTTAATGGTATGAGTAGAATTTAGTAGATTTTTTTCATTGTTCTGACTT
>VWZT01016165.1:52790-89199 GCA_013397055.1 Pachycephala philippinensis
CAACCAAGGCAAAGTATTACAAAGGATGACCTACAGTGATTTTTTGAAAAGGAAAAAATAGAAGGGCAAAACTTTTCCACTGTTTGTCTTTGTGCCCTTGCTGCTAATTTTTAAAGCAAATTACAGTGGCTTTTCATAGAAGATGTTTTCCTTCCAAGAGAACAAAGGAAGAATTTTGCAGTTTTATTACTTACCAGATGTTGACATTATGTATGTTCTGTCTCATATAATGCTGCCTTCATAAGGATCTGAAAAAGCAGTACTACAGAAATAAATCGCAGTAGGGAAGTTTAAATTTAGATTTTGTTTTTTAAACACAGTAATGTGGGAGTTTCTAGTGATAATGAGTTTGCTGTTAATCCAGAATCCAGCTCAGTTTGTTCACTTAAAACAGCTTTGGAGTTAAACTTAGATTTCAAAGAAACATTCATAGTAAATTCAGTCTAAAAAGAATGTGAATAATTCCTGATGTGGGTATGGATGTCCTGGTTGTTCAGTACTGCATTACACCAAGTCCCTGAAGATGACAGACTTATCTGGTATATCTGTGTGTCACCGTCAGGGACTAATGGGACACTATTTCTGAGAAGCAGGAAATTCTACAGTGATTAAAATCCATGCACAGTCTGGCTCATTCACAGTGTATAAACACAGTTCCCAGTGGATCAAAACAAAGTTAAAAAGTAGTGATTCCCTTCCCCATGAAAGGATTGTTTCTTAGCACCACTGTTCTATCACGGTCATGGGAACACTGGTGCTTGGCACAATCAGGATGGAAGCACTCTACAGTGTAGGAAAAGCTGAGGACAGGAATCAGCATCCATTGGGAAAGGGAGAGGGAGAAATAGAAAGATGTCTAGATGAAATACACCTCAGACTTATAATAAGAAGTTACATGAGTTTCTCATTTGTGAACTTTTGCCATTGCTGATTTCATGACTTCAAAGGGTTTCAGGGCATCATTCTGACAACTGAGTCAGCATTCATTTTTTAAATACGAGCAGAGATTTTACTGAGAAATTAAAATGATGGATTTATGTGGTCCTTTGGAGTCAATGAAGTAATTCACAGTCCAGTTGTAGTTCAGTTTTTCAGTGCTTTCTTGATTTTTTTTCCCCCCATCAAACTGGGCTGTGTCTAAAGCTGCGTTGTTTATTTGTCTGAATGGAAATTGTGAACAGTTGGTGGCCTTAAATCGTCTATCTGACTTACCCTGGAATGGTTAAAGGACCATGTAGCCAAGATTTAGTGATTATTATTTATTTAGACCAAGTGTAAAACCCTGTCTTTTGTACAGAAAATATAAATAGAACAACGGATAGAGTAAGCTTTGTGTTAAATTTGAAATGCCAGTAATATGCAGTACCATTTTCATGACAGTGATGCTTTGTGCTTTACAGTGCATTTCATTTAAGGAGCTGAAATAAGCTGCACACCATTATTGATGCAATTCTGCCATTGTAATGTGTAAGAACTTACATTTCAATTTTTTAATTTCACTATGTTACCATGATTTATCAAAAATCTTATTAATGAAACTAGTAATTAAATTGCAGTTGCTTAGCTTGGTCTTGCAAAGAGGAATGTATCTAGCTGGAGCATGGTTATGAAATTATATTTAAAACAGTTTTTTTTTAGAGAAACAAACATTTTTAGAGGATTTTACTGATAGGCTGAATTGGTACGGATTTACTTTTTTTCAGAATGTCAGTGTTGTAGCTTTAATGCAGATTTGGTGGCGTTGCTTGAAGAGACAATGTGATCTAGTAACTTTGAGAAAACAGATTTTTGAAAAAGGTGACCATGACACAGAGAATTTCTAGACCATGGGGTTTTCTAATTTATATATTTTAAGATAAATTAAGATAAAATAGAGTCTTTTTTCTCCTGCTCATAGTAGTTGTATTTAGAGCCTGGAAGCTCAATCAGCAGATGTTTATTATGGTTTGCCTCTGGGTAGGCTTTTCTGCTTCTTTGTTTTCTGCGCCTGCAGCTCATTCTCTTCTGTCCTTCTTAGAGCTTCACTAAATGCACTATGTGTTCTCAGCTTTCATTCGCCTTTTCTTTCAGCCCTCTTGCAGTTGCTAATTTATTGTTGCTGCCCTTGATCCCTTTGCCTTTTGCATGTGCCAGTCTACCTCTTCCCTGTCTCTGTCCTTTTATTTATGGTTGCACTCCAAGACTGTGCAGGGTCCTCTGGAGTTCTCACTGATATTCTTTAGTAGAGGAAGAAGGAATCCCTCCTTTTGCAGGGCTGACTGTATGAGGCTGCAAGTGCTGGGAGAAAGGGGTTGGTCCTCTTGGCACAAAGGCAAGCTTCAGCCTCGTGATTAATTAGCGTGATGTTGCAGCAAATGAACTGTTGCAATTGAACCAGTGTAGTAACGAAACAATGAGCAACAGCGCTAAGGCTGGCATAGGCAAGGGGAGGCTGATCCCAGGTGGTGTTGGTCCAGCCAAACCACTTTTTTTGACACAAAACCACTCCCGTTGTGTACCCATAGATATAGAGTTCCTGACAATTACACAATCTTTAAAAGCCTAATGATAAAAGTAAGATTTATGGAGAATTTATGGTTTAAGTTTTTTGCCCTAAGAGTTGTACTTCTTTGTTGTGGAATACTTTGTAAAGTTAAGCTTCCTTGACAAACTGACATTATGACATCTTGACAAACTGACATCTCCAGGGTTTTCCTGGAGAACTCAAAATGGCCAGGCCAAGTTTTACTGAAATTCCTGTGTCGCACTACTATTTTGCAAATAGCTGTCTCTTCAGATTTTAGGTTTGATTACTACTGACCATAAGCAATAATAGATCTGATGAGTGTACCTTTACCTTTTCCCTGTGAGCCCTCATGCACTCTCCTGAAATATCCTCCTCTTCAGTAACTTTTTTCTGCTGTTGCATTTGTGAGTTGTCTGAATGTAGTTAGTTTTGGTTGTTCTGAGCTATAGTAATTGGGAAATGCCATATGCCTAGAAGTTCCCCTGCTCCAGTGCCACGACTGTTTCTTCTTGCCTAAAGCCAGAGTCTTATGGCAGCTTAAAAGGGAAAACAAAATGTTTAAGCAGAGAAGAAAACATCACTGAATGCTTTGATGCTCTTCTTTCCTTAAAAGAGAATAAATGGCTTTGAAGTTTAACTTAGTTCTGTTCCATCTGGTGGTTTACTAACTTCTCTTTGGCATTTTAACAGAAATTATGAAAAACAATTGATCTAGATAAGCTGAGACCTTTGTGACCAGAGTGAAGGCATGGACATTTCAGCATTGCTACACTCTCTCATGGTATTAACCCAAGTGTTTTGCTTCCGGTGCTGCTGCATTTCATGCATAAAATTTTATGTGCAGAAACATAAAGAGCTGGAAACATCCTAGTAAGTGGTATGCAATTCATAGTTATATGCCAAATACATTGATTATGATTATGAACTCACTGCACTGTAATTATTTTTCAATATAGATCAAAATCTTCTTCTCTTAGTAATTTCTTTTAAGCCCCACAAAAACATTGCTTCTCATTGGGCTGAACTAAAATGAACGCTGAAGTAAAAAGATACTGCGAAGGACACAGAGTACAGTTCTTTGCTAGGTCATGTTCCAAGAAATATTTTTTTGCAAGCCTGACAATATTTCCAAATTATAACTGAAACGTTCCCATTTAAAATTCAGTGAACACAAAAATAATACCATTATTTTTGTTCTTTTTTTTTGGTGAATCTGTTTTTTTGTTGAAGTGATTAAAAAAAAAAAAAAAAGAGGCAGTCCTAAACTACCTGGAAGTTGCAGCTCTACAGCACTGCTGAGAGGGTTCTGTTTGGTTTTAGCATA
Source organism: Pachycephala philippinensis (assembly GCA_013397055.1). Classification (NCBI taxonomy): domain Eukaryota; kingdom Metazoa; phylum Chordata; class Aves; order Passeriformes; genus Pachycephala; species Pachycephala philippinensis. The sequence goes on from VWZT01016165.1 coordinate 56,621, forward strand.
TAGAATACTTCTATCTAATACTGGGTGACAGGAAAAAAGTAACTCGTTGATAAATAGCTGCTGCCAAAAAATATTGTCTTAGCAGTAGACTAATGAAGATCACATCATTTTATGTTAGTTGAACAAAGTAACATTTGAGGATTTACCTAATCTTGCAAATGATCAGTGTTTACTGAGTTAGGCCTACTCATGCTCTTAGTGAGTTTTTATACAAAAGCTGAAGTTACCAGTATGAAATTAATTTCTGCTTTTATTAAAAAGCTCAGTGCAGATTTAAGGGTAGCATTTTCCAAGTGTTTTGTGGCTGAATGAGAACTGGTGTCCTGTGATTCTGCTGAAAATGTTTTGTGTGTGTTGGGACACATTGTAAAAGGTATTTTTAACTATTCCATAAAATACATGTTTATAATGTGGAAAAAAAAAAAATAAAAGCAATTTGATCTTCCACTTCATTAAAGCTAGTGAACTGGTTGGTGATGGGTTGATTCCATCCACAGAATAAAAGAATAATTAAATTGCTTTAGGAAAAGGAAAAACAGTGCTGAACTGAACATGAGTAAAGGTGCTTTCCTTTTGGGTCACAAATGGCAACGTAGATGATCTATTATAGAACTTTCTGCTGGGGCAGCTGCAGAACATGAGCAAAAACACATGCGAGTTTAGTATCCTTGAGCCTTGCAAAGCTGAAGTATAGTCAGTCGTTGTTTGTGGCATGCAGCTTTCGCAAATTACAACAGGATTACTTGGACCTTTTTTAATGTGTAAGATTCTTGGCATGAATTCCAATTGAGGTGAGGCAGAAAGCCATTAGAGACAGCGGAGATTCCAAATGGCTAATTGTTTTAAAAGGAAAAACAGTAAGTGCCTGTAGTGTATTTGTCCCAGGGCAAGAGGAAACTTGGCGATCCCTCCCTTCCCATGCTTAATTTAAGAAGAGTAAAGATACTACTTTTCTTTGTTTCTATTTATTTACCTTTACAGAGTTGTTCTGAGCAATAGTCAGTGATTTCAGTGTTCTGGAAACACAAAATGCTGTGTATCTACCATATATTATCCCTTCAAAACATCAGTGGTATTGAGAAAAAGATGGCTGTTTTTCATTTTAGTTAGAAGAAGATAATCTGTAGGAAAAGTATTTGCTGATGGAAAGAAGCAGACATTGTTTGAAACTTTTTTCTTACACTAAATTATTTGCAGAATCATGTTTTGGAAAATGAGGCTGACACATTCTGCTCTGTAAGTATCTGGATTTCATTTTTTCCTTCTTTGCACAATTGATTGGAATCTCTAAAATCTGGCCATTTGTTTCTTATCAACTGTTGGTCAGTAATATTCTAGCTTTGTCCTCACCCTGTTGTAGTCTAAAAGGACCGGGTGTACTATCATTTTTGGCTCTTGGAGTGTTCTATTTAGAGCTTTATCAGAGTCTCTAAAATATTTCTCCCTCCTCCCTTTCCTCCAGGCTCCAATTTTGAATATATGGGAAATAGAGATGTTTTGAGAAATGCCATGCAGTTTTTCTGTTGCTGTTGTGCTGATATATTTTTCTTTACTAACAGAGTGACATTAAATACTTTTTCCCATGTTTTCTTCATGTTTTCCTATTCCTGTAAGCCCAGCTTTCTCTGGCCATGTTCCAGAGAAAAGGATGCTGTTTCCCCAAAGGATTACTTGAATTACATATATAATGTAAAACCTGACAATCTCAAGGTTATTTCTTTATATCAAAATGCTGATCTTAGTCTAAGCATGGTAGAGAACATATCTGAGAGTCTTATAGCCACCATTAAAGTAGACATGGTGAGAGGCTTCTCTTTGCTTTCTAATCATCCTGATTAATTCTTGATCCTAATTGAAGATTGACCACTTGACCTGTTAAATTAATATGCTGTTTTATTGTGATAGAAATAATAATCTAAAAGTAATTACTTGGGCAGCTGTCTGATATTTTGAAAACCTTTTTCTTCTATGATTCATGGAACTGACTTAGCTGTTACTGAATCTCTAGACTGCCCAATGTCCAAAATAGTGTTCTGTCTGCATCTTCTGAACAGAGCATAGGTATCAACAAAGCAAGAGAAATGGCAATAATTACATCTTATCTTTGCTACAATATGTAGCTAACAACACAGGATATGGAAATTAATGGACACCTATTAATGCATCCCTTTATGTGTTGTGTCTTTAAAGCAGGTGGCAGTACAGGAGAGTTTTCACTCTTGCCATAGATTTTAGCAGATTTTAGATTTTCCATTTAAAGAATTAGCTCTTCCACAAAGCCCCTGTTTCCGTGTTTCTCTCTGTTTTAAAATACATTGTTTGATAATAGTGTACTTTTGTAGCTTTGGCTGAGGTTCTTGGGATGACAGTCTTTAACTCCAGGGCACATGATCTAACATCTCTCCTTGGCATTTGGTTCTCTCAAAAAGTTTGTTATATTAATGTCTGTTTATTCTCAAATCAATTAAGAATTTATTTTGCATTGAATTTTGTCCAGGTTTTATCTGTGCCTCATGGTTACATCATGCTTCCTTGACTACAGCAAGTTCACTACTTTAATAAAGCAAAGATTTAAGAGAGCTACTCTCCCTTAATGACTCATCTGCAAAGAATAACAAAAGGGCTTGACATAAGAATAAATTACTCGTAACAGACAGTGATTGGTCTTGATGGAGATGAAAACTGTGGATAAAATAAAACAAGCATGTCATGCTCATTTCATAAAAACTACCCTGGTATAATCAGCATGGCTTTCAAGGGGTCAGAGGTCTGTGCAAGTCATGAGGAATCATAATTTGCACAAACCATGTCTTTTTGGTCTTATTGACTGTATCTCTTAAGAGCCACAATTATGCAATGCAATTAATCATCAAGGGAGTTTGGGTTTATGGTACATATTTGAAGTAAACTCTTTTTTAATTGCTGGAGCGTTATCTTGTGGACTTTGACTAAGTGCATTAGTAAATGCTTAATTTAAAGGGATTCTGTCACCCTGAAACATACTCCTTTGTTATTTTTTTATTATTATTATTTGAGAGGAGTCTAAAGAGACTCCTGTCAATTCCCTTGCCAGCAGTGTGATCTCATGGCCACGCTGCTTTTTGCTTTCTTCAAGGTGTTTTTCTTTCCAGCAGTCAGTAAGAAAATTAATTAGTGTAAAATAAGCTTCCTAAAATATGCAAGATGTAAAATACATTGAGTTAAGCATTTCTCCCAAGCAGTAATTAATCTTGATAGATCTGGTGTCGTCACCTTGTTATTAATACTTTTTTTTAATTTAAGGAATTTCTGAACCTTTTCAGCATTCTGACTATCGATTCCTATGTTATAACCTTATGTCATAACCTGTTCAATAGTTAGCTGAAACTTCAGTTTCACATGTACTACATGAAGGATCTTGACAGGACAGCCTCTGCCTGTCTTGCTGCAGCTGTCTGAAAGGCTGCTGTTTGCCAGCTGCTGTTTTGCCCACCTCTGTGGGCAGCTGCTGTTCCAACAGGTGCCTCTGCTTTGACTCTGTCTAAAGCCCACCTTCTTTCATTTTAAATCCCTCTTCACCAGAACTGCTGTCCTCCCTTTTAGGGCACTGTGGACAATCCAAATAGGACATCTGGCTGAAATGCAGCCTGGCTGGTCTGTCATAAACTCCCAACTGAACCTTAAGAGTCGTGTTCTTTCTGAAATGATCCTCAGGTTCTCTTTCCTCTGTGCTCTCCCTTTTACAGCCTGGCAGATCGTTTACAATGCCTAACTCTGCTCTTCTCTGCTTTCTGCTCTTCTTCCCAGAACAATATGTATCCTCCAATACCTGTGTTGAGCTTACCGTTTCCCTATGGTTTTTTTTAATCACAGAGACCATCTTTGGATTTTTTCAAGAAATAGATTTTTGAATATTTACATGGGTTTCTGTATCTCTAAGTATATTTGTAAATACTTTAATATAAAGACATTAAGCAGTACTGCACAGTGTTTTTTAATTCTTGTTTTGATCTTGAGTATTTCTAGTGTATTGTCTTGATATTGCTTGCTGCGAACTTGTGATTCGAGAAGTGTCTATTTCTTTCCTCTTCTAAGTGCCTATTTGATCAGCTGTTTTAACAATGATTTTCCCATAGTCAGTGGTATAACAGTGATTTAGTCTGACAGAGATACAGCGACTAAACTCTCTGCGAAATCAGAGGAGTCACCCCATACAGTTTTTTGTTGGTCACAGTTGGTGACTTTGAGGCTCCACAAGCCGTTCCACAGACTTTTATATGGATACATAAATGAAAGACTCAGTTCTCTGCGATTTTTAAGTCTTGGTGAGATAAAATGCTGTGAATTTATTTTGATGCACTTAAGGTTGTAATAGATAAAGTGAAGTTGTCATATTTATGCATCACATTTATTTCACTAGTAGACTGATCTGACACCTTTAAGGATGTGGTATTTTTAGTCAATTATTCTACGACTTCTTGCCAGTTTAACTACAATGATGTCCAAGTTGGTTGTCGCAGTTAGGATAGCTAAAAACAGGCCTTCACTTTACTGCTGGCTAAGGTAGATGTCCTATCAAAACTCTTGAAGTGTAGACCTGGTAGGGAGTTCCCATTTATTTCCTCTACCTGAATGAAGAAGGCAAAGTTATGCTCCAACTATACTTCACTTGACAGTGCAGAAAAACATATTGATACCACATGAAAAACCCCTTCAAAGCATCATAAATGAGTTTCTGCAACAAAATCCCTCCCTTCCCCTCACCTTCCCCTGCCCTTTTCCCTTCCATGCAAAGTGTGCTAGCTTTTCTGGAAATATTTTCAGCGAGATTGTATATTCTGTGAAAGCTTAAGCTGTGCCAAAAGCAAATCTCTTTAGCTCTTTGAGGTTTTAAGTTTATAATACCACTGATCACCTGGTCAGAGATGTGATGAAAGCTTGATAATATCTTCGAGGAAACCAATCACGAGCAGACTGCCAAAGCAGCAAATAACTAAGCACATTATACCCCTCTTTTTGTATGTATTGGTATGCCCAGCAGGATAGGGACACGAGGACAGAAAACCTTCCTTAAATGAAGAGTGAAGTAGACACATTCGGGGGTGTTATGCAAAATGCCTTAAAAACACAAACTGGATGTTCTTACTATGAAGTGATACCGTAGGGACCAGCATGGCTGCTCTAACTCTTGGCATTCCCAAACTGGCTGCTTTTTACACATAACTTTTTGTCATTTGGTTTAGAATCCATCTCATATCACCTGGAATGTATTTTTTTAATCACAGTTTCCTCAAATCAGAATAGAAACATCTGACATTGGCTTGAATTGTTATTTTTTCCAGCCAGCCTCTTACTGGTAGCAGAAGAGCGAGCAGTAGAGTATTCCCGGTGCTTTTACTACNTTTTACTACTTTGTGGCACCCTTCATGCCAACCCCTTGCAATACCAGGCAGAGAGTCTGTGAATGAGACTACACATCAGGCCAGTTAGTGCTCTGGAAAGTATAACCCTCCTCAGACCTTTCTTGGAAGAATTAAGTAGCACAAAGTGTCATGATTACAAATGTACTTAGTACTTCAATGAAAGAAAGCCATGTTCCAGATGAAAGTCCTCAAACTCATCTGCTGGGTGTCTCAACCAGGTGGACTTTCTGCCTTTGTGTTAACTTACAGATATTTTCTTATGTCAGTCTACTCTTGCCACTAGAAATGTCTCAGGTCTATTTAAAACAAACAAAAAGGAACACTGATAAATAAAATATAGCTAGTAGAACTTGCAGAATTATTGTACAGAAATAATTTCTAAAATGTATAAGACAATCTGCTTTAAATAAATGTAACTTCATTATGCCAACATTTGATAAATAATGTTATTGTTTGGTTGGTTGGTTTTAAACACAGCAATGGTTGGTTGGTTTTAAACACAGCAATGGCTTCAGTTATGTACATTTTATTCCAATAGAAAAAGTTGGGTCTGTAACTTTTATTTACTTACTTTTTGCAGTCCAGACATTCCCTGTGCAAGTATGCAGCATTTCTGAAAATAATTTCTTCTAGACTGCAGTGGACTTATTTCAGACTGCTCTGCTGTGGTTAGAACATCCCCCAGTCAGAAGCGGGATGCTTATAGCACTGAACTAATCCCTGTCTACTGCAGCTTCCTGAGGTTTAGAAGTTAATGGCATGAATAAGTTAACTCTTTTCTGAGTAAATTCCAACTCACCTTATTCTGTGATTCTGTAATATTTTCACTTTCCGAAGGTACCGGGAGGGTCAGTAGCTCATTGCATTGATACATTACTTTGAGAACGTCTTCTGAGTAACAGTCAGCCTGCTGTATTAACATTATTCCGTAGCTTGCATTTTTGCCAAAAAAGAAAAGAATACAACCAACCCAAACCACAAACCAAAAACCAGATGCGGGAAAAAAAAATTGCAGTGACCGTTTTTTCCTTATGTGTTTTGTCACAAGCTCACCATGAAGATTGTGAAATCATAAGAAGGCATCCAGTCGCCTTGGAAGTATCCTCATAGGAGTTACTATGCTTCTTGTACAGTTGGAGTATCCTGTCCAGTAAAAAATATCCTAAGGTCACATGGGTTTGGATGCTTCTCTGGGATATTTCTTCATTAAATTAACTTCTCAGCATTTCCATTTATTAAGGAGTAATACTGAATGCCATTTTCCAGCTGTCTTGTTTACTGAAATACAAATTTCATTAAAAAGATCACTAAAAGAATGTTGACTTCAACAGTTGGTGCCCTGAGTTGATACTAAGCTCTGGGATTGTCCAGTGCAGCACACACAGGGCCTACATCTTAATTTTCCTCTGTCTTATAATGAGTTAATAACATAGTAAGAAAACCAAAACTGCAGCAGAGCCACATGATAACAATAGTTGTGTTAACTCATTCATCCATCTGGCTTTTTAATTTTAAAACAAATATTATGAATTGTTGCATGGCTTGGGAGGTAGTTAAAGTTGTACATCTGTATCTCTACAATGACTTGTTCAGGCTTAGAATGGAACTATTTTATCAAAGTAAAAATACTATTGTATAGTTCATTCATCATAAAATCTATTTTTAAAACTATGAATATATATTTTCTTTTCAGATAAACCCTGAGGAATTGCCTATTTTGCAAATAGTGAAACTTAGCTATAACATGTCAATTATGAAATCATTCCTGGCCTACTAATTTTTGCTGCTCTGAGGTTAGACACTGCTGCCAGTGAGATGCCACGGTCTAATTATCACCACAGAATCACCATTGGTTCTGTAAATAACTTTAATCAAATTGCTTAAATTCTGTTTCTGAATTCTCTCTTTTTTAATGGGCACAACAATTTTTACAGTTGGTATTATCTGAAGATACTTACCTTTTATGCTTATGTTTATGTGAAGCATCCAGATGTGATTTTTTGTTTGGGTTTTTTTTTTAAACAGACTTGATAATAAAAAGTAAAAGGGGGAGTACAGGTTTAAAGCAGTAATGTAGATTGAAAATTAAAACTATTCATTGAATTAAAGTGCAGGGTGTCCTCTCAGATTTTTTAGTTGTTGCTATTTGTATTTTTCCTGCTAGTAATAGGCCACTGAATATGCAAAGTAGATACATGAGGAAACACCATGAACTCCTGTCTATGATCACATGAGCCTTTAAAGAAAGCTCACTGATTTCTGGGTTTTTTTAAATCTGTTGCTTAAGGAAGCAGGCACCGGATAGGGTTTCATCAAGGGGGAAAAAACAAGGGAAAGGGAAGAAAAACCAGAGGGAATAAAGGAAGAGCAGGACAGATGGAAAGGAAATTTAGTCCTTTATATATGATGCCGAGCCCAAGGTTATGTAGAATTTGTAGAGCTGAATTTCAAGTACTTTGTCTCCCCGTTCAGGCTTAGATTCATGTAGTCAGGTATGTCTGACCTTCAGCCAAGGCCCAGCAAACTGGATCAGTGTGATCCTAACCTGTACCTGCAGGTAACAAGGTTACTTGTGTTATCAGTGGCTGTGATTTGATATCCCTCAAGGACAGCAGTAAGAGCCATAGCACTTCTAAGGAAAATTAATTTGTAATTGGAGGTAGGAGAGAAAGAAGTGAGACTGCAGCATAGATGAATACACTGTCTTGGTCTAAATGGGTTTAATTGTTAATACTGTGCTTGAGCCCGCAGCTGATGCAGCAGCAAAAGAGTGGGAGAGACATATAATATTTTATTTATCCTCTTAGAGTTGAATCTGTTCAAACCTGTGCTGATGAAACTGTAGTGCCTTATCTACAGATTCTATAGTTCCATTGACTGTTTTTATACATGACTCTCTATTTGGTCTTGAACATGAGTTATACTCATTTACTGTGTGTAGTTCTCCTACCCTACTCTTGAGGGTTTCTGTTAAAAATTATGTACCCACACACCCTCAATTTATGGCTCATCTCTCAAACCTCACATCAGTGAGGAGCTGGTTTGCTGCTGTGACTTTCGGGTACTTAGGCTGTGAAAGAAATTGGATACCCTTTGAAAGTACCTGTACCTCAAGTGTGCTTTAAATGCCAAGAAGCACTAGCAGGGCCCTGCCAGACAGGAGTCTCTAGATGCTGTAGTACTGCCTTTTGTAATTTGAAATAAGCATGGTATTCCTATACACATGAGTTTTTTGAATGGGAAATTGTTAGACTATTTGAATACTCCCAATTTGTATTTCAGGGGGCAAATTCCAAGATGTGTCTCTCCAAATGTCTGCAAGACTGTAATCCTGTCTGAAGTGAGCTTTCTTCACCTTTTATTTTCAGTTTAGAAAAATCCCCTAAGTTTTCTTGTAACATTTCAGAGAGTAATGGTACAGTCTAATGTTAAGCTCTACATAAAAACAAACAGGAAAGCTGTTGGTATGTGCTCTACTTTTCTCCATGTAGCAAGTAATAGCTACTAAATTATAAGTAGCCAGGGTGCTAATTTGGTGGACTGAAATACCTGAAGTTAGAAGGCTAAATACACTTTATTTATAATAAAGTAGTGAAAAACAGTAGATAAAGTCAGCTTCTCTCTTTTTTTTTGGATGTATTTCTTCAGAAAACAGCCTATCCCAACACTTAGCAGAAGAGATGGTCCTCTGAATTCTTTCAGGCTTCCTTGGTCCTCCCAAATCTGTTTTCTTTGCTTGTCCACATGAAGGATATTTTAACTTTTTGAGCCAAAGATGGTTCAGAATGATACCATTTTGCATCTGTGGGCATCCTTACTCTGGAGGTGGACATCCTTACTCTGGTCCAAGTTTTTACCTTCTTCCACAAAGGGTAGTTGTAACTGTAACTCTATTTCTTCATAAATTTAAAAATTTCTGTAGTTTGCTTCGATACCACGCTTCAGATTGCAAGCAAAGAGGTAAAGTAATACAGTATATCTTTCCTGTATTTAATTCTTTAACTGTATGATTTTGAAGTCTATGTCAAATGTATTTACCTCAGAGCTTCGCTGGCCATGGTCTGCTCATTTAAAGAGTAACTACAGCAGTCTTGTTTTTCCATAGTCTCCTGCCTGTGTGGTGTGTTAATTAGTTACTGGTTACCCATTGTGTGCCAGCCTGGCTTCAGTGTACCTGTGGTGTCTGAAGCTGGGAATGTTCCGGTGGCAGCAGCAGCCACAGCAGCAATTTCAGTTCTGGTTAGTGCCAAGTCACTTTGTTTTAATGATCCTTCCAGATGACTTGGGAGAACAGCAACTTCAACAGTATTTTCACACAAGACACATCACCCTTAGCTAAATGGAGAGCTACCATGCTCTGGGGCTGCTACAGACAGGAATTTTGGGGGGAAAAAAAAGTTGAANCTGTAATTACTAAACACCTTTGTGATGAAAGAAAGTGGAGTTATTCCCATATTATATGTGAGAAAACAGTGAGGGCTTGTCTACACAGGGCTGTTATGCAGTTGTGTTGTTAGCCAGTACACTGCTGTATTTAAACAGCTGTAATTATGCTGGTAGAATTTCCTTGGTGAGACTCTCCTCTGAGTTGAAACATGCCCTTTTCTGGTTTTGAGGTGTACTGCTTTGGAAGCAATTTGAAGTGACCTAAAAAAGTAAAAACAACCCAAATATCTGGATTAATACAAACTAGGACCAAATAAGTCTACCAAGTAAGTTATACTCAGTAACTTTGGCCTTTAAAACATTTCTCTCATACTGTGTAGTTTTCCTGACTAGACAAGCCTTGAACAGGATAGTAATGGGCTTGTGTCACTGTTTCTTCTGCTTGTTAATACCGTGTTACTATTTCCTTGTGTCTGCTGTCTTCTCACTCTGTCACTGTAGGTTTTTTGCTTGTCCAAGAGGCTGCCTTCTGCAAAAGAATTCATATGTACAACAGTAGTGCCACAGTCACTGGAAGTTACTAAAAAAAAAGGAAGCTCGAGTATATACAGAATATATAGCAAAAGATGAGATATTCTCTGACCTATACAGTGGAACAGTTTTCCCACTGTGAAATTGTACTGGCTGTAATTCAGGAGTTGGTAAGTGCTCTTCATAAAAAAGACTTCTGGTTTAACGCCTTCTCTCATCTTCTTACTGCAAGACTATTAAAGCCCTCTCCACCAGCATACAGATGTAAAGATGTACACAGCCACAAACAAATAGAGAGAAAACGAGCACTTGCCTTGTGAAAAAGGACTCTTTGTAAGAGTTGAAAGAAGTAATTTCAACTTTCATGCCTTCACTGTGAGGAGAAAAGGCCGCCTTTGTCCTTTTCCTGTGAGTTAGAGGTTTGTACCAATTAGTTAATGACATTGTAAAGATGAAACAACAGGCAGATGAAGAAAAACAGGACCATGAGCATTTATGAAGAGTGGGAAATCTCACTGAAATACAAAAAAAAATAATTTATGAGTGACAAAGTCCAACTGAATAGTATTTGGTTTTCCACTCATTTACTGTTATAAGGTATTACTAGGTACAGGAACCTGTCTCAATAACCATATAATTGAAACATACTAAGGGTGAAAAAAAAATTAGCAAAACCAGTTAGAAGACTAGAAATTAGTGTTTGTCCAGGGGAACTACATTGCAGCTGAATTTTCACCAAAATTCAGAACACTTATATAGTGATCTCCCATGGGAAGTGCTAAAGATTCCATGACTTGGGAAGCTTACACCTACTGGTAGGTTGCGTTTTCATCAGCATTTCTGTAATCTTTCAGTAAAACCCTCAATTTTTAACTCGTTACTGGTTAGTGTGGGTTTGAAGAGTTGTTTGTTTAAAGGGTAGAACAGTGTATGATAACTGAGGCATTACTTTTGTGAATCAAAACTATGTATCCTTCATTATTTTGTTGAGGCCAGAGGCTGAAAACCATTTTTTACATGTTTTCATTGTTTTAAGTGTTAGAAAGTGTCATTGTTTAAGCGTCAGAAAATTGTCCTGACATCTTGAATTAACCAATACAATTGTAGTTACTTTTCCCATTTTAGCATTCAAATACTTTGTGTTGTATTATAAAACAGGTTTCCAAGAGAGGAAGAATGTTCGATTTTGAGTGTTTAACACAGTTAAAACTAGATTTAGCCATAATGTGACGAGCATTTGTGCATGTCATTGATTTCATAGAACCATTCAGGATGGAAACAGCCTAAGAACTGAGTCAAACCATTAACCCAGCAGTGCCAAAGTCTGCCGTTAAACCAGGTCCCCATGCCCCCACATCTTTTAAATACTTCCAGAGATGTTGACTTTACTGCTTCTGCGGGCAACTTGTTCCAATGCTTGACAACCATTTTGGTGGAGAATTTTTTCCTTATATCCAACCTAAACCTCCCCTTGAGACCATTTCCTGTCATCCTGTCACTTGTTCCCTGGGAGCAGAGCCCGACCCCCACCTGGCTGCACCCTCCTGTAAGAGAGTTGTGGACTGTGAAAAGGACCTCCTGAGCCTCCTTTTCTCCAATCCGAGCCCCCCTAGCTCCCTTAGCTGCTCCTCATTGGACTTGTGCTATGGCCTCTTCTCCAGCTCCGTTCCCTCCTCTGGACACGCTCCAGCCCCTCAAGGTCCTTCCTGAACTGAGGGGCCCAGAACTGGACACAGCACTCGAGCTGCGGCCCCACCCGTGCCCGGCACAGGGGGACGGTCACTGCCCTGCTCCTGCTGCCCCACTATTGCTGACACAGGCCAGGATGCCCTTGCCCTTCCTGCCCACCTGGGCATACCCTGGCTCGTGTTCAGCTGCTGTTGACAAGCACCTCCAGATCCTTTTCCAACAGGCAGCTTTCCAGACACTTTTTCCCCAGCCCATAACACTGCAGGGGTGGTTGTGACCCAAGGTAGGATGCAGCACTTGGCCTTGTTGAAACTCAGACCGTTGGCCTCGTCTCATGGAGCTCTGATCCCTCTGCAGAGCCTTCCTGCCATCCAGCAGATCAACACTCCCAGCCAAATCAGTGGCATTTGCAGTATCAATAAAGATATTAAACACTGATTGCAACACTGGACCCTGGGGAACACCTTGGTGCCCAGCCACCAGCTGGATCTAACCCCACCACTCATTCACCACCACTCCCTGGGTCCAGATGTCCAGCCAGTTTCTCACCCAGTGACACTGCACCTGTCCATGCCATGAGCAACCAGTTTGTGCAGGAGAATGCTGTGGGAGACAGTGCCAAAGGCTTTACTAGAGTCCAGGCAGATAACATCCACAGCATTTCCCTGATCCATTCAGCAGGCCACATGCTTGTAGGAGATCAGGATAGTCAAGCAGGATGTGCCTTTCATAAACCCATGCTTGTTTATCTTCATAGATGCTAGTTCTATGTTTCAAAAGTAAGCATGTTTATTTATTTTTGTTCTGTGGTCCAAGCTCTGATCTGTTATAGGATATTGGACCTTTCATTATTATTACTGAAAATTACAAATGTGTGCAAAAACCAGAGTGCAATTGTAGTCTTTATTCTGCTTACTACTGCTTAAAAAGACAGCACCAAAACTGGTAGAGAAGCCTTACACTGAAACTTAACAAATGGTCATTCTGAGGAAAGCTTTCTGTACTAAAGTAGTATAAACAACTGCTGCTGCTCATGGGGAAACTACCTGTGTTTGAGGAAATAAAACTTCATGTATTTCCTGTTTATTTTTGTATCATTGTTCAAGTGCAAAATCCTGGATTGATAATAGAATATGATGTTATCTGTATACTGATGGGTTTTTTTGGTTGTGTTGGTGGTGGGTTTTTGCTTGTTTTTATATCTCACTGCTCAGCGTGCATACACACATATATTGCCTTAACTCATGGTAATTCCATGCAATGATTTTCAGCATATTTTTTATTTCTTGATAATTGATTTGATAATTTTTATTAGTTCTGGTATTAATCTACCCATTAGCCCTGACGATAGTCAACCAGAAGAACAGGAAGTACTGAAAGAAACTTTTATTTTCCCAGCCCTTGTGATTTTGCTGCTGTTGCTCAAGGGTGTAATTCAAATAGAGAGTGCAGAACAAGTGCAATAAGATTCCCATTCAATTTAATAGTCTGAGAATTTTTCAGGTTTTTCTTTATTCCCCCTTAGGACAAACGTGTCACATGCTACATTTTTTTCCCTGCTTGTCTCTACGTCTTTTCTTGAGCTATTCTAAATCAGTATACTTCATGAGAAAGGGGAGAGGTCAGTGAGAGAAATGGTATTCTCAAATTACATACTGCTCGTATGTGGCTGTGTTTGTATGGATATTATAGTTGTTTTGTCTTAATGACAGGTCTCAATCTAGATTGTTTTGTTCAGCCTCTTATCTCCTGTTTTGAGATCACAGTCTTTAGTAAAATAACCCTAATGCAGTCATACATATAGACCTTAAAATCAGTTTATGTTCCTTTCCGGTAATCCAGAGATCTAAAGCCTTTTGTCTCTGGCAAGTATTCTGTTCTTTCCTTTTGTTCTGGCTTTCTTGAGTAGAAGCTGGCTCTTCTGTATGATCTTAAAAACAATTTTAAATCATTTTACAAATAGTACACAGTGGGACTAGTAAATAACTCTTGGGGGATGTTTAATAAAATCTGTCTATGCAAATGTTTCTCATGTTCAGTTCAGTCATTCATGATGATAAAATACATTGTGTTCTGCAGAAGATGTTTCTATTGTCGTGAATCCAGCTGAGGTGAGGCTGGAAGTGGTTTTTGCTTATCCCATACTTCCAAACAAAACAGAAGACGCAGGAAACAATTCTCTTTTTCAACCTTTTAGTGCCATTCAGGGTCTTGAATACTTAATTTAAAAATGAAGAGATGAGTGGTTATAGATACAGGGTAATTTTTAATGGTGTTTTAATACAGAGTCAGTGATAGCTGGAGGTTTGACTAAATTCTGCCAGGTTCTGTTTCATGGAGCATCTCCTGGCACCCCCATCTGTTGCTTGGCTGTCCTCATAGGGAAAAGGTTGTTCCACACATCTGGCTGGAACTTCCTCTATTTTGACTTATATTTCATCCTTACTTGTTGTCCCACCATGCACCTCAGCTGGGAGCATGGCTGTACCTTTGTGCCGACCTCTTCCTGGCTACTGGCAGGCTGCATGAGGTTCTCCAAAGCTGCACCTCAACAAGTTCTCACAGCCTTTCCTCAAGTGCTAAGCGCCCTGATCATCACGTTGGCCCTTGGCTAAGCTTGTTCAAGTTCCTGGATGACAGGACAAGGGAGAGTGGCCCTAATATGAAGAAAGGTAGGTTTAGATTATATATTAGGAAGAAATCCTTTATTGTGAGGCTGGTGAGGTGCTGGCACAGGTTGCCCAGATAGGTTGTGGACACCCCATCCCTGGAGGTGTTCAAGACCAAGCTGGATTGGTCTCAGAGTGGTTCCTGCCTATGGCAGGGGATTTGGAGCTAGATGATCTGTAAAGTCCCTTCCAACCCAAACCATTCCATGACTCTGTGATTCAGATGTTGTTCTGGTGCTGTGAGGCCCAAAACTGAACACACACTTCCAAGGGGTGGTCTAAAAAGCACAGAGTAAGTGGGAGTATTCACCTAGCTTCATCTGCCATCTGCATTCAGGACACCATTAGTCCTTATTGCTGCCTCTGTGCACTATGGGTACCTATTTAGCCTTTTCTTCTTTTTACCAGCCCCTTTTCAGCAATGGTTTCCAAGTCAGTCAGTCCCTAGCATGGCCTATTGCGAGTTTAGTTCATCTTATCTGCCAGAGATTGCATTTGTCCTTGTTGAATTTAATGAAGTTACTGCTGGCCCACTCCTTCAGCCTGTTTATTTCCCTCTCAGTGGCAATCCTGCCCTTGAGTGTATCATTGAAATGGAGGTTCATTGAGATAATTAATAATGATAACCAATGGTGAACCAAAAAAAGAACAAAAGATATCATAATCTTTGCATGATACCATCTCCATTAAAAATAATCACCATTTTCAGACACAGTCCTACAATTCAGCAAGCAGCTGTGGATGGTAAATTGGAGCAAAGTGAATGTACCCCTTTTTCCTCTACTAAGAATAAACACGTGTTTATCTTGAGATATGTAGATACTTATCCATTGTATCCATTTAGCTTCTGTTCTAGCATTAAACATACTTTCCTGTTGGCTTCTGTCAGTTACTGATTTTATTTTCAACCATCAATTCTTAAATGTAAAGTAATCTGCTATGTAGAAGAAATTGAGTGTGGGTTCCTACATTATGCTTAATGGAGTGGGCTGGAAGATAAGCCTGTTTTTTAACTCCAAATGTCATATGTACTTATGTGTGTGTCATCAAAGCTTTTTTTAATGTCTGCCTTCCCTGTCTGAAATAGGAGGTCACAAAATGTGATGGGAAATTGAGAAAAGTAGAAAGAATGAAAAGGAATCTTCAATGGGCTGTATAAAGCTTCCAGAGAAATGCTGCACGTTGGTACTAAATAATAAACAATGCTGTCAAAAATACATAGCTTAGTTACAAATTACTGCAAAGTGTATTTTCAGGAGACTTTTCTGCAAAAACTGATCTGATAAACTTTTGTAGATAATGGGAAATATTTCTGGGGATAGTTCTCCTAAAGGAACTAAGGGAACCTAAGACTGAAAAAAAAGAGCATTTAAGAAGAAGCTTTGTTTTATGCATGTAGGCTGGGTGTTTATAAAGGTTTCTGAGAAACAAAGGTGTACTCAGAAGTAAATTACAACCTTGTTATCGGTGAAGTATTGAAAGTATGGCTCAAATCTAGTTTAAAGTAATTCTGAAAATAAGAAGTGTCAGGAAGATCAAAGTTAGTGATTTTCCTGAGGGCCTGAGTTATATCCAAGTTACTGATACATACTTAAGTTGGGTAAAAGTGGTTAGGAGGCTTTTGTTGTTGCTGTTAGTTCCTTTGGAAGGGTTTTTTAAAATCTTTCATTATATGGATCTTTTTGCATAAAACCTCTTGGCTCCTCTCATATGCTCTGTATTCCTTCTATAATTTCCCCATGTCATATTTGACCCTGTGATACTTTCCATGAAAGCACAGGACTTGAATTCTCTTGCACAGGGAATGAGTTGGTGGGTAGAGGGATCTGTTTGATGCAGGATCCACGGATGTGTTGTAGGATTTTTTTCTGTGACCTCCTGTAATGAACCTTTTTCTTCACTGATTAAGTTTCAGTAAAACTTTTGATTTCATTCTAAGTCCTCATTTTGGCATCTTAGTGTAGCATTACTTGCTTTTTCTGGCATGCTGCCTTGGTTAATTAGCTTTGGAATGGCTTGCTTACCTCTTACTGTAGTTTGCCCACTAATAGAAATATGCTTGTAGAAATGAGCAGTTAATGTCCCAGTGTTAGGCACTGTATGAGCTGTAAATGTTGGTTATTGTTAACGAGCAATCAGGAACATTGTATTCATATGGGAAGGGAATTGTCTGATTTCAGGAATTTCCAGAGTAACAGAAAACTCTTCAAAAGAATGGGAAATTTGCTTTCATAGCTTTCTGGGTCTTTGGTGAGCACTCAAGATTGTTCTGGTAGGGTAGGTATTTTCCATATACTATTTTCACATTTGATTGGAAGATGCAGTGTCCAGACATTATTTTCAAAAACCACTACATGAAATACTTTTTGCAGAATAAACTAGGTTTGGTCAATTATATTTAAGTATCATTTCACAGTTAATATGGTAAAAAATTTGTCAAAATAAGTAGACAATGCCAGCTCTTCTGTGACTTGATTTTTTTTTCATGAAAACATAGTGAACGATTAAATTTAAAAAATCAGCTGATGACAGAAATTGGATACATAATCCCAAGTATAATCTCTGTTTTTTTAATTACTTGAGAAAATACTGTAGTTGAACCTCATTGAAAAGAAAGTCTTCCTGAGTGTCATTTGAAATTGTGTGATTGGATGCTGTATTGCTGTTGCAGTTCTAGACATGCTAACTTAAAATGAGATTAGGGACTAATTTTGAAACTGCACTAGTCACCTCGGGTTTGCCAGATTAATTGAAGAACTAGGTACAGTACTGGTTGATGTCAAGGAGAATATGGCAGAATACTGAAGACTATGGCTTTTTATGCCTGGATAACTTCTTTAATTCTGTCAATTTGACAGGGCATCATTAGCTTTTCTGGTGTGATTGATGTGGCAGAAGAAGAGAAAGTGGTTTTTTGTTTTCTGAAGAATGAAGGATGCTGACAATTACATGTAGTTTCTGGTGCTACCAATGAAAATAAAATATCAAGACAACTAGAGCTTATTAAGCCACTTTAAATGAATGAAGAGTTTGCCTTTTAACATTTCAAAATTGAACAAGCTTTGCAAAACCTAGTGCCAACTAGAGAGTTGCTCATCATAGATGAGATCGGACGTTATTGCAAATAGATTTCTGACATGTAGTGTAGGCAGAGATAGCTCTGGCACTTTAAGACATGATGACCGGGTTAAATAATCACAATAATCACTAAAATCACTAAATAATCACTAAATCACTAAATAATCAATAAAGGCAAATCTTGGCCAGAACATGGATTGAAACTTTCCTAATTACTGATTTAACTCCATTTCTGAATCACAACGTCTCAAGCTGTTCCTTTCAAAGTTACCATCAAGTCGGCAAGGATAGACTGTGCTACACTATTTAAAGTTTCACAGCTGTCAAGAAAATTTGCCTGGATTTGAGCAGGATTTCCTTCTGGAAATCAGAGTAACAAGGAAGTAGCAAAAGTGGTTAAATGATGTTTCATAACGGACTTGGCTGCACAGACGGAATGTAACAAGTAGAAGGTCATATCCTGTAAATGCTCTCATTTCTCACTTTCCAGTAGTTAACGAATTGTAACCAGATACAGCATGCAGTGTGGTCAAATGTAGCATTTTAAGAGGAGATTTTAGTAGATTTTGAATGTTTCTGTGTAAAAGTTGGTAGCAAATTGTCTTCTTTCGGTCATTTTGAGACATGCTCCATTGCTTTATTTTGGGAAGAGAATGTGAGGAGAGAAATGGATAAATAGATAGATGGAAAGAAAGGTATTCACACTTACAATGTCTCATTCTATTGGCCATTGATTAAACGATCCTTCTGCTTCTGGTCTCACTTGAGTGCAGTTATTCAGTGTTAGTGGATCATTGCTGCTATCACAGGGTAGAAATTCTCTTAATGATGCAGTGTTCATGTGATGTTTAAACTTCTGCTGATCTGCTGCTACACATAAGAAGAAAATGTGACTTCTTTTTTTTTGGTAGTCATAACTTGTCTAGGTCTTGTATGTTTACTAAATATTTATCTTTCAGTTAACCCACTTTGGGCTGAATTTTGACTGGGGTGTAAACAGTATTGATTTCAGTGCTGTTACATGGCTTACCCGTCCATGCTAATTAGGTCTCAGTTCAGCTACAATCCTTTCTTCCAGGAGTATTTCTAACAATACTGCTCTCATCAGGGCAATCTCATCAACAACCAAAATGTTCCTGATAGCAGGAGCAGTAGTCCTGAGGGCCTGGTTTATTGACTGAGAGCGAAAGCTATTCCACTTTGTCAGTAGTTTTCGTATCTGTGTTAGCGCTGCCGAGCTACGCTGGAGAATGCAGATTTTTTCCTTTACCTCTTTAGATTAGATTCCCTCTTGCAGCCTTGGTTTCTTTGATTATGGAAAGAAACAGTACCATTCTTCGCATACCAGTAAACATTTTTCTTCTGTAGGCACAAACCTGCCTCTCCTGTGTATGTCTAAAGTGCTCTCCTTGCCGATTGATCACTGATCTCGTCACCTGCTTTTTCTGCTGTACTGTGTTAGACTTGCATTGCCATTTTAATAAATAACTTCTCTGCATCTGTATTCCTCCCCTTTTCCCCTTACTCTGTGCTCTTTCAGATTCTTTCCCTTTCCAACCAGTACTTCCCTAGAGTTTGTTGTTGTTTGTGAAAACAAGCAGTACTGAATCTGAGGGGAAGTGAGGTAACAGAAATTGTTCTTGCCTGCTCAGGCAGCAGTCAAACAAGTGGCATGCAAGCCAAAGGATTTGGCCTGGGTGAGGAGGTGGAATGCTCCGGGCAGAAAGCAGGGGCAGGGCTGGCACTCTCCTGTCTTGTGAGCAGTTTCTGTTTCACTAGTGGCTGCCCTGCTTCTGGAAACTTTTTCTCATCTGCCTTCAAGGCACTGTGTCCTATTTGGGCTGAACCAATTGGCTGCACATACTGTGAGGGTCTGGAAAGACACTTGTGGGAGTGGGACCTGAGAGCTCCATGTTGAAATGGAATTTCTTTAGCAAGGAAAATGAGTTTGGAGGAGTTGCAAAATTTGAATTGATAAATGCGAAGGTAATTTCTTCATCTGTAACTAAGACCTAAACCTATAGGACATCACATGAGAAGACAAACTGCTGCATGGTCTGCGTTTCAGATAGTGGCTGAGAATAGATGCTTTGGTCAAAAGTAAGGCAGTGAGGTACTGCTGTCCCCTGCCAAATTCCAGCAGAGAAATTTCCGAGCTAGAGCTCAGAAGTTTGGGGATAGGCCACTCTGCTTAATGGTTTTTGAAGGACTTTTCTTGCCTTAATGAAACAGTTCTTTGAATCAGTGTAAACTGCAAATATCACCTGAGTGGTGGCGTGGTGGTCCCAAAGACTGGTGACATGTTGTGTGAAGGTCCTTTTTTGTTTGTATTGAACGTGACATCTAATTGTTTTCAGTGTCACAACTTTATTTTTGTATCATGAGACAATAAAGAGCCATTCCTTGATTTTCTTTTCCTTAACAGTCAGGATATCCTTAGCAGTCACCTCTTTATTGTAGTCTGATTACTTTGCTTGATCTAGCCTTGCATAGTCCTGCCATTTATCTTTGTTTTATTTCGTGCTCACTAATGTCTTTGCATAGCTGATCTAGCTGTCACTTAATAGCCTCATCCTCAGAATAGCACACTGGGTTTCGTGTTTGTTCAGTCATTTTCCCCAAAACATTTTTAAAACATATTTTCATAACATTTCCTCCTTGGTTTATTTTTCAGTTGAAGGTATTTTTTCTTGTCCACATTAATTTTTCATTCTTGAAGTGGGCTTGGGTGGGAGCAAGGTGTAGCACCTTGTATTGTGGTGTCCTTTAGACCTTTAGTCAAAACAGTGCAGATAACACACTAATGGTTTAGGCTGTTGATGAACAGTGCTTCCTCAGGGTCATGGTTTTTCTGTTTCTTACTCTGCCCTTCCCCAGTGAATTGATATGGTTGGGTACTGATAAGAGTTGTTTAATAAGTGAAGAAGTGGAAGAAGAGAGAAAGAAAACAAAATTTAAAAAGCAATGTAAAGGCATTTTCTCACCACCTCCCACAGGCAGACTAATGCCCAGCTGCTATAAAGACTTAAAAAACGTGATGCATATTGGATGCATATTAACCTGAGTAGTTGCTGCTTTTACCATCAGTAATGATTTTACCAGACACTGCTGGGAATGTTGTAAATGAGAACTGCATAGCAATAAAAGAAAAGAACAATACAGGTTAATTTTGGCAAAGAGCTTTAGAAAAACCATTTGTGTTCCAAACTCAAGATGTCATGTTGTTCAGGTGAAGGATAATAGTAGGGGGGGAGTATGATTCTTTGTTTATTAATGTTTAAAATGTTTATTAAAATACTCTGAAGTAAGGTTAATATGACTGCTTATTGAAGTAAATGTGTTCAGGAGCCAGGGTATGTCTAAGTGTTTAATGGATGTGCAGACAAATCCATTTTACATGCATGGAAGTACTGAAATAATTCTGTGAAAAGCTTTGACACAACGTAAGAGGAAAATCATGAGGGAGATTTCTCTGTAACAGTAATTGTACTCATGCAACAGCGTAAAAGGGAATAGTTTTGTGGCACCTGTGAGAAATTGGCTCTAAAGTGGGGCTATTTGTAATCGGAAAATCTTTTTGCAGTAATAGTTTTGGGTGACAAATTACTGGCTTCAATTTAGGCTTAAGTTTAGCCTAGAATCCATTTCCTCTGTGATACTTGTACAACAGGAATATAAGTGATCTGGAAGAGGTACAGAAGCTCTCAGGATCATACTTTTCAGTTAATGTAGTAAATAAGGAATGTAAGAGTCACATTTGATACTGAAAAATGCAAGTGCAAAATTTACTTAATTATTTTATTATCTCACACCTGAGCAGACCATGTGATTACTGTTATATATATGCATACATATATATAACAGCAGTATTTCTGCATATATCTGCACATACAGCATGTGAACCTCTTAGGGGAAAGGCAAAAGCATTTAGAAAAGATATTATTTTGAGCTCACAGTCATGCTCTCAGACTGAGTGAGCGTTTATGGCTGAGACTGTCCAGCTGCTGTTGCTGCCTTTGTGAGGTTGCTGTTGACTGTCAGAGGTCTGGCTCAGCTGGACATCCAATGAACTTCTCAGCCTCATCGTTTGCATTGTTACACAGAGATGCAGCCGGGAGCCAGGAGTGACTCATGCCGATGGCTGTGAGCTCCAGTGGCTCAGGAAGAGCTTTGTACTCTGAAGGTAATAAGAGAAGTCAGCTCGGGGGAAGAGCTGCCTGAGCTGCACCGCCTCACTTTCTGGGAATGTGAGTCAGGGCCACTGGCCATGCCTCCTGCCCTCCTTTCACAGCTCAGAACGGATGCAGCGGCAGGTTTTGTTACAAGAGGTGTTTTTGTATTTCAGTACAGATTCCTAAAGGACAGGAGACAAGGCTGTTTTCACAACAGCTGAGCTAAACCCCTGCAATCATCTGCTGTGATCCACATTACCTGATTTATCATGTGATAAATAAAAACTTCAGTGAGAGAGTTGTTCCATGCCAAGTTTTCTGAACACCAAAAGACTTCCTTTTGTGGTTAAGGTGGAGATACTGACGTCCACACAAGCTTGCTATTTCAACCATGTATCTATTTAAAACTTTTTCCCCATCTGAAATGTGGAAAACACGTGATGTCATGGATTTATGAAGTCAGTACAACTTCAAAGTATTAAAACACTGAGAAGCTAGAAGAATACTTGGATAACTTTTTACAACTAGATCTGTGACCTATGATCAGAACATTTTGATGGAAAGTTCTCTCTCAAGCCTTATTGCCTGTTGGCCCATAAAACCAATTCTCTGTTTGCTTAAGGATTACATGCTTTTGTATGCTCTCTCTGTATTTTTATCTAAAAATTAAAATGGTGGAAACAGTATTCCTGCACAAAACAAACAACAAAAAAAAGCCACCAGTGTTTTCCCCAAAGGTTTAATGTGTTTGGAAAAAACCAAACACAACAGTTGTCTTTAGTTTATTACCTTGTAAGTATTACACACTTACAAGTTGAGTATGTCTCTGGTAAATGCTGAAAATGTTCTTCAAAAGTTACGGACTAAATTTGATATTGAACAGGAATTAAGCAGAACAAAAAGACCTGAAATACTGTGTCCCTCAATAATGACAGTTGTCAGGTTGGAAGCTGCGAAAAACCCCATACCTACACATCAATAACATAAGAAAAGCCCTTGTATTTTGTTAAGGGTTTTGTCTTTGCAGTTTTGCATCTATATTAAACATCTAGACCATATATGTAACTCGAAAAGAAAACCCGTGGTGTAAAAGGCAGTTGGTGGTTTCATTCTGTCTTGCAGAAATACTTCTGTTTTTAGAACTTGACTGGTGGTTTAATTTGTGATTAATGAGGCAGAATTGAATACAGTAGATAACTTACAAGTCATATAGCAACAGGAGAGAGAAAAGAGAGAAAACCAGTTCGGCTGTTGTTACCTGAGGNATGCTGATTGTGCTTCAGAAGTTCTGCCTGCACATTTCAAGGAATTTGTAGTGCTGCAGGTTCTTCCAAACAGTTTTTACTCTGTGCAATGACAGGGAAGATAGGCACAGTATACAAAACCTTTCTGTGTAATGCTTGATCTGCTAATTACTGCTGCAATGGCAGGAGGGAGAGGTAACTCTAAGATAGATTTCTGAGGTAGACCACTTTGGTTATTTTCTTTTGGTGTGGATTGTGATAAATACTGAAGGAGTGAATCCTGAGCAGAGAACATATGTAGGTTGCAGTCAGAAGTTAATGTTTTTCTGGAATTTTCTCATCTGAATGCCCATGGATGGGTACTAGAAACGCATTAAATTAAAAGAAAAATCATGTAGATTTGTAAAATATAACAGTTAATTAATTGGAAAATCCTGTGTTCCAAAGAAAACAAGACTTTAAAACTATTTTAAATACATTTTTCTGTGTATGGGCTTAGGCTGTTAAACAAATTGGTTGAAATAATCGTATAAAAGTTCAAGTATGTACAACCCCAAATTTAAAGAAGAATATGAAAACTCAGAATAGTTTGATCTTATCAATCTAATTGGTTTTGTCTCTGAAACAAAAAATAATGGCTTTCTACTTACAAAACATGCCTGCAACATAAAACTTACTACAATGTTTGTATTGAAAAGGTAGGTGTCTACTAGTTAATCTGAATAATTTACCTGACAATGACAAAACCAATTACAAGGTGAATAAATGCTTTGCATGGGTTGTTTCATTTAGGTGTTACTACTTTGGGATACCTTCCTCTTACCAGGCTTGTGGAAGTCAGGGCAGTCGTGCCAGGGAACTACCCCAGGTCATCCCCAGGGGTTCATTCAGAGGTGGGGTGCCAAGTCCCTGAGCTGAATCAGGGCACTGGGCGCTCTGTGCTGCCTGGAGAGCTGCTGGATTGGTGTTTGTGTGTGTTGGTGCTGATGCTTGGGTGTTGCATCCAGTGGGTACCCTCCACGAAGCTCTGGATGGACGATGACTCCGCTGGAGAGTGCGTTAATCCGGCTGCTTTGTGCAAGCAGGGACTGCCCTGTCAGCACAGAATGGGGTGGCAACGTGAGCCACTAATCTCTGGATCCAGAAAAGGACATCCCCCCGTCTTCTGGGAAGTGTTTGGGAGGTGCAGGACCTGCCTGATGCAGCATGCGTCAAATTAGCATTGTAGGTGAATGTTTCAAAATGGATCTGGCAAAACCAGTGTTGGTGAGTTACCATATCAAACTTGTCACAGAGGCAGGTAATTGCTAGGTGGGGTGATACAGCCTGTGTGTTATGCAGGAGGTCAGATTAGATCATCACTGTTTCTTCTGGTTTTGTACTCTGTGACTCTACTGCAACCAGTTGTTCCATGCAATCACTGTCCATACTTGTTTATCACCGACACACCCAAATCATCTTGCACCCATATGTGGCTGACACTGTAATAGAGCTGCCTGTTTTCCAGGGCATGAGGAGCTTTCCCGTAGGTCAGTGTGGTAAGGAAAATGGGACTTTAAAAATTATATACTTGCATGACATGGTATTGAATTGGTGGGGGGGTGAAAGGGGCATAGAAAATGTAGAATTTTGTATTAGAAATTCAAGTATTCTAAGTTAAGCTGAATTGGTAGAATCTGTTTTAAACTGAGGTGGCATTTCAGTCAGGTTTGGAAATAGGAATAATAAAAACACAGTGCAAAACTGTGTGTTATGCAGAATTATGTTATTATTATGTATTGTGTATGCTGTATTTTACATGTATTACAACTTGCAACATGTTGTTACTATTATATATTATTGTGTTCTTAATACAGAATTAAGAACAAAGTAGATGGGTCACCTTGAAGTAAACTGCAGCTGCTTGAAAGCCTTTTGTATGATGCTGGTTGTATTAGTCTGTTTCCATCACTGGGAGTATAGGATTGGTTAAAAGATTGGTTTCATCAGATGTATTTGGTGTTCTTGAAAATCAGGCCTTTTTCTAGTTCAGGAATGTGTAAGTAGCCCTGTATTTGTTTTGGTAAACCTTCATGCTCCCTTTATTTTCACAAGGCTGGTTGCAGGCATAAATTTACCTTTGCATGCAATTTTAGGCCAAATCTGGAGGCCTGAGTAGCAGAAGTTTAACCCTGTTTGCATGACAATTAGTTAGAGAGAGATAAAAGGTTAAGTTTTCAGACTGTTTGTATGCACAAAATATGTAAAAACTGTTACATAATTATAGAAATATAAAAATACAAAAAGATCCCCTAATTGTTGAGAAAAAAAAAATTAGCTTACATGAATGTGATTTAAGTTTTAGTCCTGCAGATTAAAATCTGCTGGTCATATTGAATGGGTTAACATTAGTGCTGTCTGCCATGTTTGTGAGAGAGAAGGCTCCCCTCTCCCTGTGTTTGTGGCCTCCCAAAAATAACTGATTTGCCAGCCACGTTTCTTTTCAAGAAGGAAGGGAAGACATTATTTTCAAAGAAGGACAAGACCGAGATGGATGCATTTTAGAGCACTGTTACCATTTTAATAAGGTTTCAGTCAGCATCACTCTATGCGCTTATTTACTGCCCCGCTTCAATTTATCTGTCTCTTAGAATGCCTAATTTTATTTGGAAAAATTCAGATGGTGGAATTGCTGTGGGTAGAGTGATTGTCATGCAATATTAATTAGTAACTGGTAGATTTCCCTCCTTTTTTGCAGTGTCTGGGGTAGAATGACGAGTCTGTTGGGTGTTTTCCTTAGTCAAAATAATACTGCATTTGAGATGGTATATAAATTTTTCTCAACAAAGCTTATTAAAAATTACTGCAAAGGATTATTTTTAATAGCAATAATTAATAAACTCTGCACTCACTGTTACCTTTTATATATTCCAAACATTTTAAAAATGTCTTTCTGACAGATGGTCTGCATAGCTCTTCTCTGGAATCAGCTATGCCCATTAAAAGAGGGAACATAAATAGGTCAGATGAACCTGCTAACTGTTCTAATATAATTCAGGAGCACTGGGCATAACACAGGTTTTTGGCACAGCAGCACATCTTTCTGATTATTGTATTCCAATTATGAGGAATATGTTGCAATCCATACAAAGAAAATTTGTATATAGAGCTATTCCTTCTATTTTGTTTTCCTCTGATACCCTTTGCTGGTTTTGTCTATATGGTTTAGCTGGATGTTTGGGGTGGTTTGGATGGATGCTAATTTAGTTTCTCTGAAACAAAAATACAGTTTTAAAAAGTAATGATTAAAAAACATGTTTGAAATTCAGTTTGCACTTAGAAGAATAGGAAGAAGGTTTAAAGGCCAAAAGTAAAAATGAAAATTTGCTACAGAGTCTATTTTTGAGCTTACCCCTTTTGCAAGGTGCCTGAGGATTACTGTGGTACTACAATTTTACTTATTTTTTAGCTATAAACACATACATTTTGGGTAAGTGGGGAAGTAGTTATAGCTACTTACAGCTTTTAGGGTTATCATTACTGGTTGGCAGGATGCCTCAGTGTGTTGCATGTCAAGTGTTTTCCAAACCTGACTGCTTCAGAGGCTGCTCTGCCATAACCCACACACTCACATGCTCATTGGCTTTGGCTCTTTCATTCTACTACCAATGTGAAGTTTTAACCATTTCTCTTCAGAAGTTCTATCTGATAGTGGGAGAATTGATTGTTCCTGGTGGTGTGAACCAGAAGCTTCAGTTTTGCTTCTTTCAAAACATGTTTGTTAAAGTGGTTTCATGATGTCAGCATGCTGGTCAGAACCTTGTTTCTCTGAGGATACACTTAAGGATATCAGGGAGTGTTTTTCACTTTAGCTATTAGGAAGCAGTTTAAGCACCTTTATTCAGCTGTTTTGTTTATTACTTATTTATAGCATTAAAAAAAAAAAAAAAGGTGGGAAAAATCAGAATGAAGCTTCTGAGCATGCAAGTGTCTGAAGCAAGTAAATCCCGAGAAGTTCCACATGATCTAAACTACCTTTTAAAATACCACAGTTTGATGATAGAACCAGAAGAGCTCTTCAGGGTTCTGAAGAACTTGGCATGCATCACAAATGCACAGCTCAGTCATGGTATGGCACTTGGGGCAGGGTCTGGGTAAGCTATGGGACAGAGCAGCTACAGAGAAATGATGAAGGATAGACTAGAATGGCTACCACTTCCACTCACTTGGTGGTAAGGTTATAAGCTCTAAAACTAGTCTGTCCAGGGAGGCTCTGCCTCTCTCAAAACAGCCAGCAGCTATTATTTATGGAAGTATTGTCAAATAATTGAGTTTTGCTTAAATGTGTTGCTTATCTTGAAGTAATGAGTGAAATTCTTTTTTTACAGTGTTCAATCAAATTTCCAAATTACTTCTTGTAACAGGAACATGTATATGTACAAAAGTATCCATGTGCTCCAGCGTTTAACTTCATATTTGCAAATGTATGTGTTTAGGGAATTCAGTGTTCAGTATAATGGGTCAGGACTGAAACTTGTCTTTCATGTTCAAACCAAACGTGTGGTGAAATTTATCATCCAGCTACACAGCGCCAATTCATGCACATTTTTTGTGATGATTTGTGCACAAGATGGGCATTCTCATGCAAATTCTTGACTCCTTTGGAGTGGTTTCCTTCCATAGAAAAGAGCTTTGTAATAGTTTTGTACTAAACCGTAGGGAAAGAGACAAAAATAGTAGTTGCCTTACTAGATGAAGGCTTGTGGAGCAGTCAAAAATAATGTGCATTTTCAAATATAAAGGATCACACACAACATTCTTAAGTTGGCTGTGTTGTTAGGATTTGCAACCCAGAACTGTGTTTGGAATGGATTTTAATGTGGTGACATTTGTAAGCTGACTAATGACAATGATATATGTTCATTTTACTGGTCTTCTGTTGCTAAGTTTTAGGATCCTCATGCATATATCACATATTCATGGTTTCTTATTTTTGCATTAATGATGATGATGGCTATAGATTTAGAGTGAAGAACTCAAATGCTTCACAGAAAAGGAGAGCATCTTCCTGTGGACATTGACACCTCTTATAGGATGTTCTGGATGCCCCTTGAAATGGAAGAATCCTGTGGCTTAATTTGCCTCATTAAATAACGTAGCACTGTTTTGTCAAAGTGATACTTAGCACTGCAAAAACAGGTTAATATGCATGTTTTTAGATTGAAATAGTAGTTTCCCTTTCTCCTCTGTTTCTAACCTGTGACTTCTAACCTTATGCTGAACTGTAGAGTGCTTTTTTCTCTGTTGCTGCATATGCCTGTTTATTATTGTAGGTTTGTTACTTGGAAATCTACTACAAATGTGAGCACCTGCAAATAAATCTTTTGCTAATCTGGAAATGTGATACGCAACGGGAACGCTCTCCAGGCTCCAGATAAGGTCTGCAAAGTACCATTGAGACGTAAAGTAATCTGTGGATTGGGTCATTCTGAAAGCTCTTATTGATATGAGATGAGTCTCGATGGAGAAGTCCTGCTGTCACATGTTCATCATGTACTGATTGAGAGCAGGGGGACAGACTCAGAGAAGGCTGAAGCTGAGGTATTTCCTATGCTGCAGAGACTGAGGGTGTGAAAGGAGCTAATGCTTCATTAAGCTTCACTGATTAAAAATTGCAGATCTTGTTAGACATAAGATGCTCTGTTCACTGCTAATGGGACAAGTTAGCAGCGTATTGAGGTAAGGGCATTGTTCTCCAGCAGCAGATATGAGAAGCTTTGTTTATTGTCTGTGTGTGGGGTTTTAAAGTGCAGTTTGCTGCTTTGCTATTGAAAAAAAATTGGCTGCTCTGTAACACATAACCTTGTCAGAGAAACAACTGGAATGCAGAAATGCCTTTGAACTCAGGATGGATTTGTTTTTGCTTCCCAGGCAGTCAGCATCAGTGTTTTTAACAAAAAGGAGGAGGCTGATTACCACAAGGTTTCCTGTTCATGTGGATAAGGAGCTTTCATAAAGAAACAGGAAAACAGAAGGTCTCACAAATAATCAGTATTCTGCTGCATTTTGTGGCATTCTTTACAAATTTTAAGTGAAGGAGAAATAGGTGTCTGGAGAAAACAGAGGCTGTGCATAAGGTACTGAGAGAAAAGAATGTCCCGAAAGAAGTAGATTTATGCAAAATGCCTCTCCAGTATTGGACTTCGGTGTTTGCAGACACTTGATGAGAGGGTGTTGATGGCTGTTCTTGATGGGCCCTGCAGGGGATGTGGGGTAGCCTGAGGTTTGCAGATGAAGAAGGAGGGGGTAGAGTGCAAGAAGTCTCCTGTTTGAAGAAGGCAACATCGCAACTCTTTGGGGAGCACAGCACTTTCTCAAGGTTGCACTTGAAGGAGCAGTTTTTGGGTCGGGTCGGCCACTCCTCTCTTCCTAGGGCATGTAGCTCTTGCCCCTTCCTCTCCCAGGTATGTACACATACGTGCACACACACATTCCTAAACAAGAAAGGCTTTCCAGAAAGGAAGGGCTTTCACAGTTACTGAAACAATCAGCTGCATGTAGGATTTTGTCAGGAGAGGATTTTAGTGGGGGAAGAGCCTTGCAGGGCTGGCAGGCTTGGAAGGGGCTCCTGCGGGCCGGGCGTCTGCCGCCCACCCATCTCCTCTTCCCGTTTTGGGACAGCTGTACACCCGCAGGCAGAAATACACCCCGGGCTTAAATAAGAGTCTGCTCTAGGTGAGTTTATCGGTTTGTTTTTCGCCCTAAAGTGGGACGGGGCAGTTGTTGTGTCCCATGGCGAGGGCAGAACACGAAAGCATCTTTGCTCCCGCCAGCCTGCGGTCTCCCCCTCCGCCTCCCACAACTTTATCTGTCTCGGGCGCCGCGTTCCAGCCGGCATCGCGCCTTTCCTGACCCGCGGCTCTGCCTTTGTGGCCGTGGGGAGCCGGGCCGGGCCGGGGGAAGGGCGAGGCAGGGAAGGAGGCGGGCAGGGGGAAGTTGGCGGGGGGAGCCGGGGGCGGCCGCGGGGCCTGAGGGGAGCGGGCGCGGCAGCCCCGGAGCGGCGGCCCTGGAGCGTCCTCGCTGCCGGGCGAGGATGAGGGACCCAGGTAAGGCTCCAGGAGAGCACACGGATGGTGGCCGTGTGCGGCTCTTATGCCCCCGCCATTTTCTGCGACTAAAGCTTTTTTTCCCTTTCTAACAGGACAGGCATCTAGGAAGACTCAGACAGGTGCCAGGTGTGAACAGAACATAACTTTTTTTAGTCGAAGTTACAGCTTAAGAGCGTTAGCCTTCGGATAAGTGATCCCATCCTGCATGTTTAACCTCTGTACGATCTTAACTGGGAGGAGCAACAGCTTAAAACACGAGTCCGTATTTCCTTTTTTCCTGCGCTGTAAATACCTTTATGTTTATGTAGACATGGGAGTGCATAACTAGCTGGCTGGTTTTCTGGGAGCAGGGTTATAAACCATAAACCCCCTCCTCAGCTGTGCGCTGGGATTGCCACCCTGTGTGTCAGAGGTAGATGAAGGTAACATGGAGAGGAAGTGCTGGTGATGCTGGGTCATAATTGAGCGGCCTCGATACAAATATTTCAGACATGTGAGATCTTGGGAGTGGGAGCTCCAGCCAAAAGAACAATTAGATCACCTACAGGATATACAGGTGAGATGAATTACATGACTGAGCTGACCATTGAAACTTTAAAAATGAGAAATAATTTGACTTACTAGGAAGGATAAATCAGTGAAAGATCTAGAGAGTTACAGGGAAACTTTGTGGTCTTAAAAAATAAACCAAACAAAACCTCATGTCATAGTAAATCTGTTCTTTCCTTTGATTTGAAAGTTTCTCTAGCTTTTCGTTACCTCCATCCCCACACCTAATACAAGGGAAACAATAGCAAGCTTATTTCATAGAAAATGTTCAGAATATTTCTACAGCAGTTATGTGGTAGAAATAAATACAGCATCTTGAACTCCTTAATTTAAAATGTCTTGTTTGTAAAGTAATTATTTAACGAATAATTATTGGCACTTTTGTTAAAGTACCAGTTGCAGCAAATAGGGTGTCAACAATCTTTCAAAAAGGCTTTTTACCAAATTTTACTGAGTACAAAGAAATTATACCATTGTATTTTGATCTACATTATAATTTCATTGCCAGCTGGAAGTATAGCAGAGGTCAGCTGCAAGAATAGACCTGTTTTCAGTTATCAGTCCTTTTAATTCACATCAGTACATTTATTGTAATGACAAATACAGGTTGGTTGTGAATGGTGTTTTGGTGTGAACCTACCTGACAGTACAGAAGAGCTAGAGACAAATTAAAAAAATGAGATAATACTTGATCACAATAACAATGAGCATTTAGACCACACATTTGAATACACTTTATTTGAGGGAAACAGTTTCTGCATATTCTAACCTAGAGAATAAAGTCTCTTGGATGAGACTGCATAGGTGTTTTCTGTGTGTGGTAGGGCCTGTGCAGAATGTTCTGTCACCACAGTTAACAGTAATAAAGTTCTCTGGTAAAAAAAAATTTTTAATTTTTTTTCAGTGAACACTTCCTCTTTAATTTCAATCACCGCATAACAGCTGTTGTTACAGCCTTAACATGCTTCTGCATCTTTTCATGTATTAGATTCTTTTACTAGAAAACAAAGCAAACCTCACCAGTCTGCGCTTGTGCATGTTAGTACAGGCCCGCCCCAGCAGCCTGTAATGCATTTGGTTTATTTCCATCTTAGGAGAAACAGTACAAAGGGCAATGGTGAAAAATCCTGGAACTTTGTCTTAGTGCTGCTGTGACAGATTGTACACAATCTGCTCAAACAGGTAAAGGTCTTCCCATCAAGTCCATAATAAAGAAGGGAGAAATGGGCAGTGCATTTCACTCTTACCTTTTGTCAGTGTGATGGGATTAAGGAATGTGCCCCTGCTACATCCAGGATTAGTTCTGGACCTCAGTTTCAGAGTTCCAGCCTTTGAGTTGGCCGGTGCTTCTGAAGAATGCTGCAAACACTACCTGTTTTGTGAAATAGTTGTTACTTGCTTTGGAAGGCTGAGTGAAGGCCAAAAAAGATTTACAGTATAGGATTCTCTTCTTCCTCATTTTCCCTGTGGCTTAGCTACTTTCCTGTTGTTGAGGAAGTTGGGAGGGAGCTGTGTTCCAAAACATACTCTTGGGAAATCAGAATAATCTTTTCTTTTCCAAAGATACCTCGTTTGGTTTTGGTTTTGTTTTGTTTTGTTTTGTTTTGTTTTAAATCTCTGGCCTTGTTCTTATGTTTGAAGGCTTTTTAGTAGTTACCATAAAAGAAAGATGTACCACAGTGGACTCCTTCATTGTAGATTTCCTTGGCATTGTGTAAGTAACATTGCAAACACCTCCTGCTTTGTTTTGTATCTCGTTTGCTGTTTTATT
>VWZT01016165.1:89226-109227 GCA_013397055.1 Pachycephala philippinensis
AGTGTCTGAACTTGTTTGGTTGGGGTTTTCTTCACAGTTCCTCTTGGAAGTGTGTGGGCTGGTTTACATTAGCACCGTATCCATCCTCTATGAATCCGTATAAACTAAAACTTGACACCTAGAGAAGAAGCCACCACCTGTCTTTTTGTTTCCTCCTGTTAAAGGAGGGTCTTTCCAAACTCAGAATAAGTGTGAGGAAGGTGTGATGGGTACAGTGCTCTTTGCCGCTCTAAACCTAGAGAAGTCACACTCACCATTTACCACTTAGGATATTATTAAGTTCTCCACCTTACAGCAGCAGTGACAGAAGTTCAAAAGCATTATTCACTTCCTTCATTGCTATCACAAGGTCAGCTGTTGCACAGATGGGACACAGGTGTTCTTATTTTTATCAGTCCATTGTCTAATCCTGGTCAATATTAGATTATGTGGTGCTGGTTACCTCAGCCCAGTTACAGCAGGGACTAAGGAATAGTTTTAATCTTCCATGCAGAGTATTTAATTGACTGTATAAATTTTATTGTCCTTCTTTCCTCTCAAGTGCAGGGTTTTAATCAATACTAAACGCCTCAGATAGGTTGCTTTTCCGCTCCAGTGTGGTAAATTCTCGATTTCCAGCCAAAATATACACATTACTGTTGCTCTTAGAGACCTCCCTTTCCGCCCCTTTGTCATTGTGTAATTCTATAGCAGAGTGAACAATGAGAGCTACTATGTGCTGTCTAAAGGTTCAGCCGTGTCCACAGGCCTTCCCCTTGTGCATTCTTCCTCTTTCTTGTGTGAACTCATTGCATGTTTTACAGCTGTCACTGGGACACTGTGCCTGGAGAGGCTGGCATGCACATCTTGGCACTCTTGCTTGCTCACATGCTCCCTCTGCCTCTCTTTTATTAACACCCCCAACCCAGTTATTCACACAGTCTGTGACTCAGGGGATAAATTTCACCTCCCTATGGGCGGGATACTCTGGGAAGCATAAGCAATCATTTGGAGGCTGAGAGTGACAGATCACAGCCCTAGTAGCAGACTTGCTTATTTCTTGCTAGGATCGATATTCTGCTTTTCAGAATTTGGGTACACTGTGTTTATTTTCAGGCTGAATTTTGGGGAAATCTGTTACAGCCCTACCCACGTGATCACTTTCTTCCTTTCTCTAGGGGATGGCTTCAGTAGTTCAAAAAACAGCAGAAATGAATCCTTCCCTGTGGAACTCTATACGTGAATTAAACATCTGTGAAGACAGTATCAAAATATTCACCACAGAGATAGTGGAGATGTTCTGAGAGGTTGTGCAGGCTAGGATGTGAAGACAACAGGATTTTTCTGTGCTGTTTTAAGTATCCTGGGGGAATTATGGAAACAGTCTAGATGATAAAAGTACAAAGCAGGTCTTTAACGAAACACGCTGGAGAGAAACTTCAGGAAGAATCTCGCTGTGAAGCAAGCAGAGTGAGACCTTCTGTCTTGCTGATGAGTGTTGCCAAAAGGATGGTGCTAGCTTTCCCACTCCAGGAGAGACAGAGTTCAGGCAAAGAGAGAGATCATGGATACACTCCTGGTGAGTGACGTGGACAGAAGGCACAAGTAGGCAGTTTTTTGTGTGACTTACTCCAAACACAATGCAGGTGGGAAGTAGCAGCATGGAAGTATGAGTGTGTGGAGGAGATGGTGATAACAAGGAAGTCTGCTTAAGCTGTGACCTGCTGATTTTCCGGGGGACTCATAAAGGATGGTCGTGAGGACTGACAAAATAGGTGTTTCCTTGAAGTATCTCAGCTGAGACAGTCCCATTCTGGAAAAGCCTTTCAGAAGGAGAAAGATGCTGTCATTCTCTGACAGTGGTGACAGTGTTCCCCCCTTGATCTTTGCTCTGGGAACATGTGCCACTGATTCAGGATAGTTCGTACTTGATCAAGAACCAAGGTTTGTGCTCATATAGTCCCCAGGGCTTGCTTCCAAAGCAGACTTGGCTTGGCTTCCTCTGTAGTTTGACAGTCAGCTTTGCTTTTGGTTTTGCCCTTCATTAGTGTTTTTTCTTCATTAGAAAATAAAGCTCCCATAAAAACCAGAGGTTTAATTGTAAAGAATCTGGGAGAAATTTTGTCAGTTTTCTTTATGATAGAATGAATGTTTTGGATGAGCTAAAACTGACTTCAGATGATTTCTGAAAAGCTAGAGTGTGACGCCTATGTGCTATACTCATAAGTCATTTTGTGTTCTGGCTATTATAGAATAAGGGGACAGGCTGATATCTAATGCTTTTC
This sequence comes from Pachycephala philippinensis, assembly GCA_013397055.1. NCBI lineage: Eukaryota > Metazoa > Chordata > Aves > Passeriformes > Pachycephala > Pachycephala philippinensis. The sequence goes on from VWZT01016165.1 coordinate 91,491, forward strand.
CAGTTTGCTTTTCTCTCTGAAATTAGTCGTGCACTAGCCAACCTGCAAAGACAAACCTCCTTCTTGCTCAGCTGGATTACAGCCAGCACAAAAGCAGCAAAGTCACAATCACTCATTTGGAAGTGAACTCCCTCATTTTTAAAAAACTATTTTTAGATGATTGTTGAAGTTTCCTCCTCTGGCACAGAATGTTTTTCTGTATTTCACTGAGTTATATAACATCTCACTTAGGTTTTGGAAAGTTCATTTTGACATGCTTGATTATCACATATTTTCAGTTCTTAAATTTAGGTAGGTTTAAAAAAAAACAACTAGACTTCGTTACTTCCTGCTTCTACTTACTCCTTTGTCCCTTTTGTTATTGTTGCTGTAATCACATACTGACATGAAATTAGTTTTTTGAGTGTATTTGAAAGAAGGGAGAGGATCAGACTGCTTTAGGTGCACTCTGGTGGATTCTCTCACCTGGGAATGTTCTGCGCTGCTCAGTGCTGTAGGGCACTGCAGTGGCTTGAACCCCTCTGGCAGCCAAGCCCTCATCTGGTTGCTCACCTCCTTCCCCACAGCAGGAAGGGGAGAGGATAGAAGGGCAGGCATTCCTAGGGTGTCTTGTATGGTGAGCCAGAATAATTCCAGAATAATGCCAACCTAAAGCAAGAATCTAAGAATGCCAATCAAAACTGTACTAGGCTATCCGATTAATGGATTTACAGGCTTTCCTGTGGTGTTGCTCATTTATGACGAGTGTGACTCTTCTAAAGAATTCAGGCACAATTATTTTATTCTTACCAGAGATATGTTTGAAGAGAAGCTCTTAATTTATGTATAAGAAGTAGTACTACAGTAACGAAGATCTGTTGGTATAAATCTTTGTGCTTTGTTCTTAATTTAAGTTGTATTTTTAAGGATTTTAGGGAAAGAATAATTCCATACTTTGCTTTGTGTTGAGCTTTTTTTTCTCCTTCTATTTTCAAATATACTTTTATGTTCCAAAGACAAGAGATGAAGAGGACTAAATGCAAGAACAGGTTTAAAGTTTTCATAGAACACTAGTGGTGCAGAGATTATTTGCTTGGCTGTTGCTGTTAGAGCAGGATTTCTCTCTGTTCTGCTCCTAACACTAATGGCTTGATGTACCTTATGTGTATATTTGTTTACTACTACTTTGTAGTATTTCAGAACGTTTTGCAACTCTTCAACATGTCTTAGATTGTGGAAACTCTAAAATGTCTGTTTGGAGGTTGTTGAACTGAACACAGTCATATACTCAGGAAAAAAAATCATACTTTCCTTTCTTACTCCCCTGTATTTAAGTTCTTGTTACCCAAACTGCATTTCCACACTGGGTCCATGCCCTGGAATTAGCTGCTCATTCTCCTTGCCGCTTACCCAGATTATTCATCTCAACTTCATGTACCTCACAAGTGTACAAATCTGTAGTGACGGAAATAGCACTTGAGAGTAGATAGATGGTCACACAAAGCGGTCTGGTCAGTGGCTTTGTGCTGCTCATTGTACTTTCCTGAATTTCCCTCAGTATCTCATTCTGTGCTTCATACTCCATTTCTCAGCACTGAGCGGATGATTCCAGATGGCTTCTTACCTGAGCTGCAGACAAGACCTATCATCTTATTGACTCCCAAACATGACTCCTTCCATAAATGCACAGTTCTTTCTCCTGCTGCTTCTCTTTCCCTCTCTGCCTCCCTCAGGGCCCTCCTGCAGCTTAGCTCACTTTTAGTGTAGTGTCATCCCATCTTATATTATCTGGCCTTCTACCAAATTCATTTTAGTTTCCAAACCATCTTTGTCAAACTTCAGACTGTTTCTCATTCTTCACTGATATTGCCAGCACCATCCTGTTTACTCTTACTTACAGATTCCATTAGTTCAATTTAGTGCCCTTTTACAGGTATTGAAGTAAGGTAAGGTGGCCCTCACCAGTTAATGCCTCTGCACGGCTTAGTACCATTTTTGCTTACTGTATTGTGTCATTGTGTATGTCTGACTGTTAGTTAATTAAATTTGAAATTAAGTATTCCTGAGACATTTGAAGCTTTTACTTAAATGGAGTATATTCTGTAGTTACCATATCCATTCTCCATCCATGGAGGTTTTCAAGACCCAGCTGTGCAAAAAGTCCTACATAACCTTGACTCTACTGTGAGCATGGGATTGGGCTAGAGATCAACCATCCAGCCTGACTAATTTCACGGTTCTGGAGCATTCATCAGCCTTACACCACTCCTGAACTTTCAGTTTCACCACTCCTGATCGTTCATGTCTCAGGCTTTGCTTCCCTGTTTAAATAACATTAGGTACATTGGATTAGCACAAGTTTCAAAGGTTTTTTAAAATATAGGTTGCATTTCCAAACATACCTCTTATGTACACTGACAGATGTATCTTTATCAATTGATAGGTTCTTTGTAAAGAACTAATTTGGTCACCTTTGAAAATGAGGGTAAGAATTTGGTTTGTCAGCTGGTCTGGTATTTCCATGGTGTCTGACAGCAGAGCACATTACTGTGATTAATTTATAAAACAAAACAGGGTGTTCTGAAATGACTGCAGGGCATGGCTTCCATGAAATGTGAACAAGTTGGAACTAAAATAAGCTGTATCTAATATTTCAATTCCCATCCGAGGTCCTGCTTTCTTTACTATAAATAATGTACAACTCCCTTTCACATACACTTCTGGACACTAGTACTCAGTGTAGCTTGTAGATATGTCTGTTTCTTTTTAGTTTACTTTCTCCTCTGCCTTAGGTGCTGCATTAAAATATTTCAAGGTGTGGAATGATGATCTGTAAAGCCTTTTTTGTTGGTTTCTGGTGGGGGGAGCTGCATAAGCTCTTCTTGTGGCTCTGTTCAGTGAGGACAGATTGAAATACCTTGACTTTAATACCTACTACACATCTTCCAAAACAGTGTTACTAAATTTTAATGTCTACAACAGCTAAAAAAATTGTTTCCATATTCATTGCAGTACAACAATAAAAGCTTTTCTTTCATTCCCTCTGTGGTTTTACTTCAGAGAGATAAAATCACTAGTGCATTTGTGGTTTTATGTGAATGAAATGTCTCTTCTCAATTACTGTTTCAAAACAAGCTCTCTAATTCTTACTGTCCTAATCTAAAAAATGAATTATTTGTCACTAGAAACCTGGCAATGTCACCCCACTTTTGATTTGAAAAAAAGTGATTTCAGAGTTTTGTTAGTTTCTGAAACTACCTTTTTTTGTATCACTACTGTAGTGTATAATTCATGCACATAGAATACCATAGTAAGCAGAGTTAACATTATGGTGTGCCCACCAAAATATGTTCATAAAATTCACTGGGGTCAGGATGGTTGGATGATGGGACCACTGGTCTGGGAAATGAAACACCTGGCTTCCAGTGCCAGGTCTGCCATTCTCTGATGTCTGGGGGGGGAAAAAAAGGCAGTCTCATTTACTGTTGTCTGTGGAAAGAAATATCATTACCTACTTCTGTAAAGTGCTTATATGGTACCTTACTTCTCACTCCAAGATTTTTTAAGTATTAGAAGTTTTACATTCTCACTCTGCTTAGGAAATTCCAAGGATCCTTAGCCAGTAGCATGTGGTGTTTTCAGGGATTTATTCGGAAGAGTTGATAGTAATGAGCCTCCCAAATCTTTCTTTCAATGTGCTGCAGGAATTCCTGGGTGTTCTGCTATTGCTGGTGTTATTTGGACTCTAAGAGTATGAAATTGTTTGGGTTTTGTTATTGTTTTCGAGGGGGGGAGATTCTTTGGTTTGTTGGTGCTTTTTTTAGCCTAATTCTGTAAGTAACCTAATTCTGTTAGGCTACAATGACATATTGTTTCAGCTGGCCGAGAGACTTCAGTAAAAGGTGATTGAGGACTTTTTAAAAAAAATCTCTGCCCATGTAGTATTTTTTTTAATTGTTTGAAAGGGCATAGTGTAATTCTGTTACACTAGGCATGGAAGAGTCTCGTCTTTGCAGTATCTGTGGGGAGTGTGGAGGAGGAAGATGTAATAGTTTCAAAGTGGATGATTCAGACTGGTGGAAGAAATAGCTCTGTCCCATGTGTAAGGATTAGAAACCCAAAATCAGCTCGGATAAAATTAAGCTACAATGTGTAAGGCCTGTTGGGATTTCCAGCAGCTGGGATGTTCCTATCTGCCTTCATTCTGCCCATGGCTGAGGAGTGAGTTGAGCAGACAGACTGGTTGATTCTCAGAGTTTCCATAATTTTTGTTGGCAGTTCAAACTTGTCCATTGATAGTCACACAGCTGAATATGTAAAACAAACCCTGATTTTCCCTTGGCTGATTGTGCTGCATTTGTATCTCATGCAGTGTATCGTTCTGGGATATGGAATAGCACTGGAACTGTTGAGTCGGTAACGCTGTAAAAATGTGCGTGAGTTGTGCAGAGAGATGTTTATGTTTAAGTGTAATGGTCTTGCCTAGAGACATCTGGTTTATACTGTCCTTGAATTCTTTTCCAGATCTCTGTCTTGTTTTCTGATTTTGTAGCGTAATGGAACATTTGCTATTAATTAGAAAAGCCCTTAATGTCCTTACTTAAGAAAAGCAGCTAACTCAAATCTCAGGAAACTCAAGTGTATTAGTTCAAAGGAGGGTTGTCTGATTCACAGCACCATGTACTGACAAAGCCCACATAGTCTGCCATCACAACATTTGAGAAAAGTTGGGGGTGACTACAAGGGAAGCATGTGTAAGCCCTACAACTGCACCTGGCCCAAGGTACACAATTCTGATATTGTACGAGAAGGAAGGGAAAGCAGAATTGATGATTCTATACCAGAGTATGGCTGGTGCATAGCACTGAATTATACAGCCAGCTCTGTGCTTCAGGTAGAAGTACTTGCAAGAAGGGCTGTAAAATCGGTGATACAAAGCTTCTCTCACCACCAGAGACTTCGGACCACTGTGGCTCAAAAACTTGGCTAGTCACAAGACTTGAGCATCCCTGCTCTGTTTGGTAACAGCAGCCCAAACTGGGATTTATTCTCATCTGAATATGGAAAACTGGGAAAGATTAGAAAGATAAGGCTGCCCTGTGGTATCCCACATGCTGCAGTCTTGCAGACTTACTCTGAATCTCATGCTTTTGCTGGGCAGTGGAACTGACCTCAGCAAAATATCTTAACCAAGTTAATACAAATCCAGTTTTGACCCACAGCACCTGAGGAGATTGTGTGATGTTCTGCTGGTGCAGTGGGGACTGCTTCAGTCTCGTTATACATTTATAAATGGAACTTGAATGGAGGTTTTTGAGTGTGCACGAACTGTGCGTGATCAGAGCTCAGAGAAGCAGATTATAAATTTCTCTGGTTCTCTGTTGAGACTGGGCAAATGGGAAATCTTGGTAACAGGATTAAAGAGCACTACAAATTACATTTACAGAAATACTCTACTGGAGTTATTTGAGAAGATAAATGTGAGAATCTCATATAGCTGATGCACACAGTCTCAGGAAACATTTCTTCCTTTCCTGCCTCTCACCTCCTTTCCTTCAAGAAATACCTACACTTAAATTTGACTGGATGTGGATATATGGTATATTAGGAGCATGATAAATTACACTAAAATTTACATATCCTAGGCAGGTAGACCACACTATACATGCAATTACGTGTTTGTTATTACAGTTTCATTGAAGTGGAAGGGAACAGTAGGACTGAGTCTTATTTTATCTGCACTGTAGTAGTTTCATGGAATATGTTTTTTATAAACTTTCTGTGTGAGACCAGGACTTAGCTCTTTCAGAGAGTCCTGGGAGAGATTGACACCTTTTTACTCTAAAATATACAGTGTATGTCAGTATGTTTTTATTCAGATCGGCAAAGGCTTTCAGATACACTTTCTGGTTCTGGAATCTTAAAACAAGACAAGAAAATAAATCACTTTCCCTCATTTTCTGGATCAAATCCAATTTTATTTTTTCCCCTTTGTTATAGTGGACATTTGGATTCCTGCACAGTCAAACTGGCAGGAAGATATCCCATTGTGTAACTCAAGAAAGAGCAAATTAATGGTGGCATCTGTAGTTCTTTTACCCTTCCAGTTGTTGAGACTGCAAAGGTATTGTGCAGAGTGCTTTGAGATATGCTCAGTGGGTGACACTGAACTGTGATAACTTCACAGTTACCTTCACAGATACCTTCAGATCACGAGGTAGGGAGGGATTTTTCCTTCAGAAGAAAACTGTTTGCTCGCTTTTAGTTTGTTCCCCAGCCCTAACCCCCTCGGAAATTTCAACATCTGCGTGGCTAGAAGAGCCCCAAACTCAGTCCTAGGTTCACTTAGGGAGTAAACATTTAATGAACAGTTAAGCATATGTTACAGAATCAGCTGTGTGGTGCCAAGGATTTGTTCTGTGAGTCCCAGGTTCTGCAGTCAGATTTCCTCCAGTGTGGAAGTAGTAGGGCCTCTGGTGAGATCAGAGGAAGAGTAAACAAAATAGTGATGGGGAAGGTCTGTTGCTAGGACAGCGAGCCTTGTACCAAGCACAGAACACCCTTCTGTGGCTGTTCCCAGGAGTTTGGGGAGAGCAGTAAGAGGAATGTGTTTGGCTGATCAGGGTCGGGTCTGCAGGCACTGAGAGGTTGCTACTTCTGCCCAAGTGGCCACTTCAGCTTTGCTGCCTGTACTTCACTGAGAGCTGTGCAACTTGTTTCAAGCTTGGCAATAATAGTTTTGTGTAAAATGCGGTCTGGGTCCACCTAATTTAACTTCTGAGACTTGGGTGAGATGCCTGAGGCAGGTAGCTGTCTGTGAAAGGAAGCCATCAATACCTTCTTGTGTAGGTTCTTCGAACAGACAAAATCCTTTGTTACTTGAAAATGGACTGAGACAGCTGGGGACTGTGGTTGGAAGGAGGAGGAACACGCACCTTCTTACTGCAGTGTGAAAATAACCTTGTGAAAACAACCAATGCTAATTTTCTACAATTGCCACTTCTTTTAAAAAGCTGGTTTATCTCAACGGGGTTTTAAAAGTTTGTTTTTCAGTATATATTTCCAAATACTCTGGCACATGGACCAGTTAGGTGCATTTTAGCAAAGAAATACCATGAAGAATTCCACTCTTTTGAGCAGTTTAAAAAACCCCACAACAAATCAAACACAAAACCATGAAGAAATAACAGGTTACTTTGTAAAGTGGCTGCTTTTTTCCAGCAATAGCATCTTTTAAAACTTGACCCTTGCTGTTGTAAATCTGATCCCTGCCACGAAGTCTCTTTTAAAATACCTGTTTACCGACCTTAATTTCTAGAAAGAGTCTTTGAGCTGTTACGTTCTGGGGCTTAGGTACCTGTGGCAGCTGAGTATGCTGCTGCATACTCATCATTGCAGCTGAAAGAGGCAGGAATGGTGACTGCAAATAGAGACGGTACTAATTGCTCCCTGCACTTAGTTAAATGGCTGCATCGATGCATAACAGCAGGAGGGAGAGGGTTAATGAGGGGCTAATTCCATCCTGAGAGGGACCACAGGGCTGAATGGAAACAGCTGCTGCACTGCAGGCTCTAGGCTGCACAGGGAGTTGCTGGCAGCTTCGGTGAAGGGAGGGAACAGGAGAAGAATGGTATGTGGGGAAAGGATAAACAATCCAGAAAAAAAAAAAGAACATACAAAAGTATCTTATGTCAGGACCCCGGAGAGAGGAGAAATCACAAGAGGCAGGAGTGAAGGAAGGGAAGAGTTCAGGCTGGAATTGCAGGCCAGAGGAGCGGGTGCAGCCACCTGCGTGCCCTTGACCTCCCTCTGTGAACGTCAAGGCTTACAACTAAGTCAGCATGGCGCAGTGTAGCTTGGCTATTGAAAGAGCATAGATGTGTAAGTGCTTAGGTGAGCTAGTGGGCTCATTGGAAGGTGTGGAGATGTTGCTCAGGATGGATACTTGGATGTATGTGTCAGTGGTTCACCAGAACTGCGCGTTTCCGACGGTATTTGTCAAAATATGAGTATGTAAGTGGAAGATTGGTTCACTGAAGTCAGCTCACTCAAGAGTCAAGTTATCCACAGCTCTGTAGAATATGAACAATTTGGATAATTGCCATCTCTGGTACATGCCAGGATGTCATCACTTGAAAGTTGCCTTCTTTCATAACACCCCTGTCATGTGCACAGACGTGTCTTGTGTTCCTGCTCGCATACCAGCAGCTGTTACCAGCATTCATACAAATAAATCCCCAGAAGTGCATTAGCTAAAGACACAGCCTGCCTACTTCATGGAGGGGGAACTGCTAGTGCCCTTTCCACTGCTTTCTCCTAAAGACGTGCATTTTTCCCTGCAATTGGTACAGTTATCTGAGGTGGGGGCGGCAGGGAGGACAGCCAACTTTGAAATTCTCAGCACAGAGAACCATGGAATATACCCAGGAGAAATACTTGAGAACACATAGATTGCTTATGTGCAGGCTAGATTGTTAATGTAGTGGAGGCAGTGATGTAATATACGCATAGACTGAGGTTGCTGACAGCAAAACGTCAGCGTGGCCAGCTGTGCAGCCAGGCACTGTCCCACAGGGCTGTGATGTGTCAAGCACCAGAACTGCAAAACCAAAGCGGTCCCAAGAAAGGCACCAGGGAGGATCAAAAGTGGAAGAGCTTCTCCTGTTAAATAGATTAGGGCATGTCAGCCTCAGATGATAAAGGAGAAAAAGGGCTATATGTTTTGAGAGACTATTATAAATTCACGAGTGATTCGAAGAAGATCAAAAGGGACAAAAGTTATCCTTGAGGTACAGAACATGCAAAGCAATACCAGGCAAGCTTTACAAATGTGTACCCGGTTCTTACGCCTTTTTTTCCAACTTCTCTGATTTGCCACTCTCAGAGGCAGGATGGTGGACTGTCAGCCTGTGATCTGGTCTGATACAGCACTTCTTTAGTATGCTCTTTGAACCAAGAATCTTGCTTTAAAATGGGAAAAATGTGATTTGTTTTTTTTTCACTGATGTTTCTTCAGTTATGTTAGAGTGATTACTGTTTCATTCTTAAAATTACATTAATGATAATATTTCTTGATATGTCAAGATTTTAGACCCCACGGAAACAATTGTTGAGAATGTAAATGAAACTAAATGAAAAAAAAAAAAAACAGCAATGCACCAATGTAGCTCTTCACCCGAACTGTGAAGCATTCTGTTACACAGATGGTGAAGCCATGAAAAATGAAAAAAAGTAACATCTACTTTCATTCTACCAGATTATGTAATATGCCGCATGCTGTATAAAGGTTCAAACTAGAATACGGGATGAATGAGGTACAATTTTTATGAAGAATTAACACAGAATAGCTTTATAACTTTGGAATCAGCAAATTTTTTGGCCTGTGTGATGTTCAGGGGTGAAAAATAAGCCATGTGTTAAATGGAATAATGCAGTGTTGATCCTTTTCTGTCAGGACAATTAACATGAGTAAAATATTTGCCCTACTTTAAACAGATAAGGAGGTACTGTATTGTGTTCCTCTTAAGATTAATGTTTCTATATCGGCAGCAGAGAGCACAAGATTTATTTGTTGAGCCTTATGTAGATTTACAGCTGTGCCAGTTACTGCTTGAAAGCTCTTTATATGTCACGCTCACAGTAGGTCTTTTTGTGTGGATGAATGTTAGTGAAAGTGGTCATAAGAAGGGTGCAGACATTTTAAAGTGTTAAGTGGAATGTGTGACACATACAATGCCTTTAAATTATAAATTTTTTCTTGTCATGACCCCTGATTCTCTTTTGTCATATGTGCATATGTGGGCATACATTTGTGTGATACAAACATAAAAAATGCTTTTTATCAAAATGCTGTAGAAGCAACTTTCTGTGCTATCCTGACTTCCTTAGAGAATTAGTAATGTTTTTTCTGTTACTATTTGATGATTTAAAGCAAGGAAAATTACACTCAAGGAGAGAACGACAGTCTCAGGGGATGTGCACTTTCCATGGAACCATGCTCTGGACTCATAAATATCTATGCAACTCCTGTTTATTTAATAGGATTGCATGGGTGAAATACAGGGTTGAATTTGGCATTCAGAGTGGAGTCCAAGATAAGGAGTGAATCTGCCTTGGGCTTGGTAGAGACAGACACGGAATGGTGGAAATACTATGTAAATCTCAAGATGTTAGAGCAATTGCTATTTTTCTGTTTAACTGAAGCTTTCAAGTTTGATAATTATAAGCACCTGTAATTTCAGTGAGTGCAATTAAATTTTGAGCATGTGTATATGCAAGTGAAGATTAATTGTCTAGTAGACACATTTGAATCTTCACTTCTCTTCTTTTTCAGAAAAATTGCAGGGAAAAATTCATGTAAAATGAGTAGTCTTAACCAAAATGTGAAGTAGTGTGGTTAGAAAATGGCTTTTCATTTGCAGAAGTTTTTGACATTTAAGAAAATTGTTGTACACTTCTTCTTGTTGAAAAGTTGAAAAAGAAAATACTTTCACTTAAAGAAAAACTGAAGTTCATCTGTCAAGCCTCTGTATCTGAAGTTATTGTAAAAAAAGAAAGAAAATGAGGTCATCGTGGGAGGACAGGTTAAGAGAAGAACATTTAATCTTGTACCAGGGTTTTCCAGACACCTTTTTCTTCCCATGAGTTGTGCAGACAGAGTTTTGAACTGGGCTGAAATTCTAACCACTGCATTCGTGAACACTTGGAGTAGCTTCAGGTTCATAATTACTGTCTGTGCCTCTGAATTACTTTTGATCCCATCTTAACAAATTGCTGTCACCAGTTGACTCAAATGCTCTAGTCTGGTTTTGTCATGCTACAGACGCTTGATTCTCTGCAAATTTTACAGTTACTTGCTCTTATATTGAGAGAAGCCTACTAAATAAATTGCTGAAAAAGTGTGAAGCTACTTGAAGAAAATGCTGTGCCCGATGTTACAGACAGAACTACCATGTTAGGTTATTAGTCCAGTCCATGACAAAAAAAAATACTTCTCCTGAATGGAGTAATAATGTATCCAGGTGTTACTGAAATACTAAACACTTACCTATACAAATACTTATTCAGTAAGCACGTTGAGGTCTGCCAGCTGTACAGATTTGTCTGTGTTAGTGCAATTGATTATAAACATTTATCAATATTGATTTTTGTCTTCATAGTTTGTGCACTGGAGGGTCTATTGCGTAAAGTGTTAACCATATGACTGGAAAAGAAAAATGTATTCATGCAACTGAGTTTTTTGAAGCAGCTCTGGTTCATGAATGGCCTATCTTTGTGCTGTCTGCTTCCTTCCAAAGGTAGTTGCCATCAGAAAGGAGTTTGAGGCATCATGCAGAGATCTTGCCTAAGGTTTTCTGGTGGCTAGCAGTAGATAGGAACATTCAAATAACTGGTATCAGCTGGAGGATGAAAGGTTGTGGAGGACATTTTCATTTTCCTGGTTCTCTGACTGCTTTTATCTTGCAGGGAAGAAAAAAACAACCTCTAGTGGTTTTTTTCAGTAGGAGATTTATTTCAAAAGAGCTATGCCATAGAGAGCAAGAATTTATTTGAATAGGGCTATGGACTGTTTTTAGAAAGATGGGGCTGTTTGTTAGGATAGAGTGTAGCAATTGTGCTTGAGACTTTTCTTTATTCAGCATACTTTCATTAAGAATCTTTGTATAAATGTAAAAAAACTTATTGATGTATTGAAATCCAGATAAGCAGATGCTTTTTTTAGTTTTTTCTAAACAAACTCCTGTAAACAAACTCCTGTAGCAGTGTTGTAGTAACTGTTGATGTACTCACTTCTTTTTAACATACTCACTGTTAGAGATGATTCATCACAGAGCCTTATTGGGCTGTATTTTGCAACGGTAATGGGTTTGTATCCAATTTGTTAAAATTACAATTTGAGTAATAACACCCAGTGCAGTGGAAAACCTCAGCAGGAAATAATGCTAACAACTCCTGCAGTTTGCTGTCCATTTGCAAAGCTTTCAGTAAAATTAAGCTTTTCCCTGGTGTATTGACCAGGTAATACACCAGGAGAGGCAGTGAAAAATGCAGGGCTTGTGACTGAAAATGCCAGAATGTACTGGGTGTTTCTTATGAGATAAATACTCAAAGATAACTCACACAAAGGTCTATGACATGGAGCTAGAGGGGAAATTGTGGAAACTTCCTGCAGCAACTGAAGTTACAGTAGCGTAAGTAATTTTCCTGCTTAGGATTTGTATTAAGTCTGAGGAAGTTGACTGTCCTTGGAGAAGTTGTGCATCCAGTTTTGAACTAGTTGGCTTGTGAAGATTACTGGGCAAAAAACTGACTTCTGCCTAAAATGGCAAGTTCTGGTCTAGGAGACAGTTGTTTGTGCTAAGAACTGACATGCAGTAGTGAGACAGTGACCTGGGAATATAGCATGGACTAGTCTGAGATTCACAGCCAGGAGTGTAATGGTGGTTGATACTTAAACCCTGTAGCCCTTTATAGTATGTTTTCTTTCTAAAAGCATTTTAAAAACCACTACTTCCTTGTAAGCTGTGAGGTCACTGGAGACCTCAACTTCTCTGCTTCTTCACCCTGGAGAGGCTTTGGTGGGTGCAGTTATGGATACAGGGGCTCTGAGGAGGAGTGGCCATCAGAAAAGGGAAGAGGAAATGGCTGCTGGCTGGAGCTTAAAGGAGCAGGGAAGGGGATATGAAGGTCTCTGAGGTGCAGCTAACCTTGGGAAGGTGAAATAATTAAGAGTTGTACTGAATGTGTTTCGTTAAGCACGCACATGCTCATCCAGGGAATTTTGCTGTCCTGTCTGGGAACTGTAAAGTTGATTAGCTGCTTCTAAAAATCTTTTTAGAGCTATACTTTTGGAAGCTACATAATGGACGTTCTAATGTAAAGCTCTTTAGGGTGTGAGCTGACTAAGGAAAGCTGGGGAGATGTTTTCTTTCTGTGAGTTTCAAAGTGCTTAGAGGTTTTGGTGGGTTTTTTTGTTTTCTGGGTTGTGCTGTTTTTGGTTTGGGTTTTTTTTTTTTTGTGGCTTATGGTAGAGACAAAGTGTTGATTGGACCTGGCAATGCAAATCTTATTTCTCTAAATTTATGGTGACAGCAGATCACGTGGGTCATGCTGGAGACAGAGATCCTGTATCATTGTAAAATACAGCTTTATTGCTATTCCACAGTCCCATCTTTGGAAATCAGAAGTTATTTTCTGTTTGAGAAGTTTTTGGAAAGAACTCCAGAACCATGGGATGCTTTAGTAAATTATGATTAAATTAGCATAACAAGTAGTGTCTGATTTTTGAGTGGTTCTTGAATGGCGATCTCTGTTTTGAAAGATCTGGATTGTTGTCAGAAAAAACTGAGGCTGAAGGAGCAAGGTGAGGTGAAACAAAAAATGGCAGAGCTCTTGGAAAACAAGCCAATGTGGATGAGCTTACACCCTGTCTGGAATGCTGCAGCCAGCACTAGACTGTGGGCCACGATAATGCTAAATGCAAAGGATGCATTCTTGGGATTAGTTTTCTACTCCTTTCGTTCCTGAGGGGAAAATAGTGTGTCCATCACCTCAAGAAACTGGAAAGGAATAGGGAAAAGGACTTTGGAATCCTGAGATTTCAAGGGAAAAGGACCTGCACTGAACCCTGCTGTTTTTCTCCTCAGTTAATTTTCTCTGGTGATGTTTGGCAGAAGAGGAGATAGGAAAAAATAAGTCTGTTCCTCTTTCCATTGGTTCAGTGATAAAAAGATAATTTGCCTTACTTAAATTATGTTGAGAATAACTGTAATTAGAGTAAAAATGCTAAATGAGTTCACTGAAGTGCGATAAAATCCTTTCAAGAATGGACCTAGGACCTAGCTAGGACCCTTCCTAGCTCATAATTTTGTAGTAATTTATTTTTTTTTATTTCTAGTTAAAGAAAGGCTGTGATTGCAGATGGTATGTTGAGAAATGAAGGCAGTATTTTGTTCTAAGCTTGGTCTCCCCACAACCCCATTTTCATACCCTGCATTACTGTTGCTTTGCTCCCTCATTGGGAATGGGAATGGCAGCAGGTTCCTCCTCTGGAAGGTAAAAGCAAGGCTGACCATTCCTGCACAGTGTAAATGCCAGTTGAGTGGCCATCGCTGTGGGCACGTGGGCTGCCATGCAGTGCCTCAGGTGAGGTTCTTAAGAATCCCAAACAAGTGAACTTTCCAACGTGTAGTTGTTTTGTGCACTCCTCAGATTCAGGTGTTTGTCTCCTTTTGTTATTTTTAGGTCTTTAGTTATTTTTTAGGAAAATTTGGCTTTTCTTATGTCACCTAAAATTTTCTTTTCCATGATGTTGTAAACATCTGTTTTAATGGAAGTAGAGCCATTAGTCTAGGCTTTGGGCATACTCAGAAGTACAACTAGCACCATGGTTCATTCATCAAGTGTGAATTGCCAAATGAATTTTTCAAAGGAAAATCTTCCCTGATTACTTTTTTTTTTTTCCTTTAATACATTCTAAAACTGATCCTGCTCACCAGAATAGCATTAGTTTACCTCTTCTGTGTATTTTTTAAACAATCTTTAATGTATTTCCTTTCTGTAACATTTTTTTTCTTTGATTAAGCTGAAATAGTTTTTTGATTTGTTATAAGAAATAGTTCAAAATATTCACAAGTGCCTACAAATGTTAATTTTCAGTTTAAAAAAAACCCCAAGCAACTTCAGTTGAAATTGTTTATAAATATTACAAACAGATTGAAAACATCTTCTGCAGATTTTTCAAATTAAAACTGTGTCTTACAAAAATTTGGTCTTTGTTTTTCTAGAATTTGAATGGCTCCATCCTGGCTAGTGTTGGCACATTATTTGTTTAGTATTGCACAAGAATATGAAGTAACTGTCTAATGTTTAATATGACAATAATTGCTTCAGAAGCACAGTCACAAAATGTCCATTTTGTATGTCACTTTGAAAATTTGTAGGCTTTCTATTAGCACGTAAAAGTTGTTTCAGACAAAGTTTTAGGGCGTATTTGTAGGCATATCCAGCAATTCAGTGGTACCACTTCGTTAGTCATTTTGATTTTGCCTTGGATAATTACGTACAGGGCTGTTGACTGTGCTGTTTCAGGGTTGTGCTCTAGAGATCATAAAGCTGAAAATGTTTGGGGAATATTGATCTGTCATGTCACTGCTTCGGGGATATGGTTGTTCTTTTATGTTTTTCCCTTTTGTTTTTGTCAGTAAATTCACGGAAACAGAGTTTGATTACATTTATTTCATCATTTGGACCACAAAAAATGCACCTTTTATGGACCATGGCTAGGAGAAGGTGGCATGAAAATTGTGTAGGACAGAGAAGAAAAATGGTTAAGAGTAGCTACAGATTTATATAGCAATCACTTTAAGTAAGTGTTGTTTGCAAGTAGGGCTGATCTGTGCTCCTGATAAAACATAAACTTGACAACGCCTTGGAGTTTTATCTATAACAAATGTCTGTAACATGAGGTTCAAATCTTTAACTTCTCTCTTGGAAAGATTTTTAAGCTTTGCCTTGACTTTTCTTTGTTTCGTTTGCTTTTTTTCCTGGTTATGTGAACCAGTGCTGTGATATCTTTCACACTTACTGTTCAATGTAATTTTTTCCTCTGTACCTTGTTCACATGTCTTCACTGTATCTGCCATGCCTTAACATGAAAGCTTCCCATTCACCTCAGCAGATAAGTGCCAGCCTCGTCTGTGCCTTCCCTGGACCAACCCCAAAACTGTTCTCTTCTGCTGTTTATGAAAGTTAGCAATCCACAGCACAACCACAGCCCTGAGATTGCTGAAGGTTTTATTTTTCTCTGTGTTCAGATGTGTTTCTCACTATGAACTTACATTACCAGCTTTTTCATTCCTTGACTGCAATCCCTGTTACCCTTGAAGAAGAAAGGTGTCAGAAAATACGATGGGTAGACATTTGCTGTTTTGCCCATTCTGCACTGTTAGCTGGAGTTCTGACTATTTTTCGTGTTGTCCTCTACACCTACCATCTCTCATGTTACAAAGCAGCTTGGGTTTTCAAATCCAGTATAGTGTCCAGTGTAATTTAATAACAAAAAAATGGGAACGTTTTCAGAGAAGAGGCAACATTCTTAATATTTAATCAGATGTTTTTATGTATACTGCCTGTTATTAAACTAAGTAGTTGCAATACACAGAAAATGTCCATGTTGTGGATTAATTGCACTAAACTATGCAAAATGCCAGTGGGAAATAAAAAAGAGGAGAGAATTTCAGAGCCCAGTACTCTCTGACCCGGTTGCTTTAGACAGTCCACATGTGGAAGGTGTGATGTCTAACATCAGATTGATTTATTTGAAGATAGTTGATGGTACATGGGATTTCTGTTTTTGCATTATGACACAAACCACAGTGAGAACACAATACAGATACAAGTCACACACAGCAGAAGAGAGCAATTGCAGTTCACAGCTCAATCACAGCACCAGCATGGTTCCCAGCCTCTCTCTAATGTAATCTCCATCACCACCCTGGGCATTTCTGGCCTTGCCAGGAATAAATGTGTGAATTGAAACTGGCTCAAGCTCAGCACTCTCTTTGAAATTATTTCAGTTGATTATGTTTTTATAGTTTTTATTTTGGGCTGAGCCATGTATACACAGACCCCCACACTGGCCTGGCTAACTCAGGGAGACATTCACACACTTAATGAGCCTGGGGACAAATACACACCAGCTGATTCTCTCAGCTGTTGACAGTTGTTTATCTAAAGCAAAACCCACCCTCAGGTCCTCTTGGTGTTGAGATCAAGTCAGCTTTTTTGCAACAGCTGTGATCATTCCCACCTAGCCACATTCTTCCTGAGCTTCATAGACACATCACTCTGGCCCATCTCTAATCCTTCTCCCATGGTAGGGCTTTACTGATCAGCCACAGAGGACACACAGAGAATAAATAAATTGGTCTTTTGGTGCTTGGCTGCTTTGTATTGATATATAGTTTGGTATGATTTTATGGCTCCCTGGTTATGTCAGAGATTACCTTTCTGAACATCTGTTCCCAAACTGGTGTGCAGCAGTACTGTAGCTGAGGAATACAGGAAACAAGACAAAAAGATAAGATTAGTACTTCAGTTTCACAGAGAATTATGTGCATAGTTCCTTTTTGTGATTTCTCTGTTGAAAATAGCAAACATGTGCAGTGAGTACAACTGGTTTTAGCAGTGTGGTTCCAAGCCTGGTTCCAAGCTGAGGGAATGAAAAATGTGGATCAGATTTAGTGGTGAGGATCGTATTTCACAACGGCTGGGAAAAATGCTGACTATAATAGTAATTTCACTTCTTATCAGGGCTTTAACCTTACCATTTTTTCAGCACCCTCCTTCATTGCCCTTTGTGTCTTTCTCTTGGTCTGTTCTTGGCCTTAGAACCCTTCCAGCAGTGTGTACAACAGCACAATAGTCACCTGTTTTCTTGGCATTCAGTTCATCTCACTATCCCATCCACTTCTGTATTTGTTTCCCACAAAATTCTTCAGAAACCCGACTGCCCACAAATGTTGTTCCTAATTGTACCTGCATAGAATATTTCACAGCACCAAAAGCAGTCTTCAAAGCCCGGTGAAAATATGCATCACAAATCACTTCTGCAGTGTTGTATGAAATGCTACTAGAGGCAGGTGGATAATGAGGAAGAAACTGCACTCATAAAGGAGGCTTGATCAGAGGTCAGGAAGTTGCTTTTCCTAAGCTTGTTCTTATGTTTTTGTAATTATAGTACCTTTCAAAACTTAGC
>VWZT01016165.1:109248-122978 GCA_013397055.1 Pachycephala philippinensis
TGTGCATCTAGTGTATTTTTTTGTTTTCTTGGATGATGGTAGAGAAGCAAATTGGTTGGCTAGTCTGATCCTTATCTTTGCGCTCACATGTTGACCGTGTGTGTCCTGTTGGACAGTTTGGATGCATCAGCATCACTATGGTGGTTTCTTTCTTGATGGAATTCAGGTAGCTGTATTGGATCAATATAAAGTTTATGAATAACACAGGCTTTGTCAATTGAGTGTTTTGTCTGTATGAAGTAGGTCTCTGTGCAATCTGTTGCTTCAGACCAATGTCTTGTACAAGAAGAAATCTTTGTGCTGTGTTAATTTTGCACACTGCTGAGTTTTTGATCTGTTTCATAATCTTGTGTCATTTAAGAGGCAGCCCACCTTGAACTATAAATGTCTGGTATGAATGTTAGTCATAGTGATTCTGCCTTATCTGTCACTGTTTGCTGAGGAGAGAAAAAAAACAGTATGCCATGTGTTTCCTCTCTCTCTCTTTCCCTCATTCTCCCTTTCTCAGTTGTCACCATCCTGTAGCAGTTCAGTGCTGCAGAGATACAATTGTGGGTGATTTACTGGTTGAGATTTTTAAACGGAGTCTTTCCCGCTGTAATAGTTTGGATTACTAAACTTGACTTTTAAACATGAACTTTCCCCTCCCCCGCCCAATGACTTCTGCGTGGACTGTAGCTCTTTGCTCAGATGTTTCCTTTTTTGAGTTACAGCAACATCCAGAGATGCATGTTCCAGTTCCCACCTGCCTTGTGATAAATAAGCACACTAGGAAGCATGGTCTGTGGGAACACTCACGCCTTAAGGGAAAGTGCAGCAATAGTTTGTAACACCTTTTTAATTAATTGTGGAGGAGAGCTTGACTTGGCCAAGAATACATAGCTACACTGGCTGTGTTAACCTTTTGTATTGCAGTGGTAGCTGGAAGTATCACTTGCACTTCAAACTGGGGTGTCATAAGCAGCCCTCCTCTGTTATGATAGCTTCCTTCTGCCTAGTCTGCCTTTTCACTAAATTTCTTTTTTCTATTTATTCTTTTATTAGCAGTTGGAAACTGAAACACTCCAATTAATGAAAGGATAATTTTGGATGGTGAAAGATGCAACAAGCTTTTCTTGTTATTAATAAAGCTATCCTTTGGTTACTTGGACAAGAGAGAAGCTGTACTGAACACATAGGTGGATGTAGGATCCCCGTGTTTGGCAGGGGCTGCCAGGCTAGGCAGCAGGGTTGCTGTAAAACCAGGCACAATTCATGTTGTTTCTTACCCAGCTTGCAGTGTGCTAGGGGTCATGAAGAACAGCTGAGCTGACTGCAGAGGGTGAAGAGGACAAAGACAAATCCATTGGAAGTCTGCCTCGTTAGTTCCACTGTTCAGAGAACAAGCTGTTCTTCATTGAGATTTTCAAATTAATGGTGTCCTTTTATATTATGAGGCCATATGTATGGGCATTATTAGTCTTGTATTTAATTAAAACCACAGCTGGTGATCATTTAATTACAGTGTATGAAAGGGAATGATGCTTGACTATGTAGCATTGTTTTATTCAGTTTGGAGAATTGTAGCCATTTTTCATGTACTATTTGAAAGTTGTGGTGAAGGATGC
The DNA here is from genome assembly GCA_013397055.1 of Pachycephala philippinensis. Taxonomy (NCBI): domain Eukaryota; kingdom Metazoa; phylum Chordata; class Aves; order Passeriformes; genus Pachycephala; species Pachycephala philippinensis. The sequence goes on from VWZT01016165.1 coordinate 110,856, forward strand.
ACATTCTTGTGAACAAACTTGTGAGCTTTGTTGCAACAATTCCACTCTGTTACGGGAATAAGGTGAAACTTATTAAGGTGGAAATAAGTGGCTTAAAAATTCACCAGCTTTCCTGCAAATTGAAAGCAAATTATTAACAGATTGGTGCAATTGGTGTGGTTCTTTTTTCTCCACACTGTAAAATCAGTGCATAGTTTCCTGTGGTAGGAAGGAAGGTCTTCTGCTGAAGGCCAAAATACTTAAAGGTATTCAGAATGTTTCTGGGTTTTAAGAGGTTTCAGTGTGCATACTTTATAGAAGCTGCGTAGGATATGCCCGTAGCAAGCCAGAATTATTGTGTTTTTACATGAAAAATTAAGGCTGCTTTGAGAACCTTAAATGTTCTGCAACATATGATTGTGCATATGTTTATTTGTACTGAAACAAATAACTGCATGTGTGTAAGGTATTTTTGTAGCTGACGTAATAAAAAATACTGTCAACTGAGCTCACAAATGAGGATGCCCAGAGAATAACTAGTTAAACAGTATCTAAAAAGGCAGAATTCACATCCAAATATCTTTTTAAAATTATCTTTTCTGTCTTGAAGGCAGAGCTTTTTCATTAACAATGGGAATGCTGTATGTGAAGAAGCTGTTGCCAAATGATCTGGTCTCTCTGCTGTCAGGCAGCTGCTCTCACACATCAGTATGGGAAAACAGCTATGGTTTTGCTGGCTTCCAGTATTGTAAAGGTAGAATTTATATCAAAATAGAACTCATTAGCTGATTCATTGTAAATGAAACAAGAAAAATAACTTAATAGGTGACCCGCCCAATAGAATATCAGAGTGAGGGACTGAAAGGGGGTAGAGGATTAGAAGCAGGATTTTCATTTATGCCTGAATCTTGGCAGCAGAGCGGTGTTTGCTGTGTTGCTTGCTCTAGTCTGAAAGGTCACTTTTGTTTTCATACCCAGGATAACTTGAAGCTGTTTCTTTACTACTACAAAGAAAGACTTCATTGCTAGTGGCTAGTTTTCCTCCTGGACTTTCCAGTTGCAGTTGTCAATACTTAAAGCTGATGCCTTTAGTGAAACAATGAACAGGGTATTTCTGGACAAGAAGAGAGTGTGAAAAATAAAAATTCTTTTAAGAACTGCTCTTGGTTTCTAAGTTGTGTAGCTAACCTAATTTCAATGCTGTGAGTTATCCTAGCCTGATACATATTTCCGCATGCTATCAGTCAAGTGTAGAAAGTATCTTTAATCAAAAGGATCTACTACAGAAAGAAAAACAGTTCGGGTTCTTCATGTGTGAGTTAGTAGATAAGAATCACTGAAACTCACTGGTGTGGGACTGAGGAGAACAACAACTGCAGAAGAGTAGCTCGCGGTGGAGTAAGCGTTGGTTGCAAAATAAAACCAAATCGCCTGCATGGAGTTATCTACTTTCACTGAACTGATAACCTCTATATGTCTAAAGGCACCAAAACGTGGTACGCCTCATTCTGTAATGCAAAACATAGTCAACATTTAATGTAAGGTTTTATAGAGCAAGACTCAGTCTACCTCTTAATAAACTAGTGTTAGACCTAATCTACGCATTTCTAGCTGAATTATTCCTCATTGTATTTATTCTTATAAAGGATATGGTGAAGGAATGTGTGTGCTGCCTGGAGAGAAAAATTCCATGTTAAAATTATTAGTTAAATTACTAGTTGCATGTGGATTTCTTTTAGACTTCGTTCTACTAACATTCCTATTAACTACTACAGAAATCCATCATTACTATAGCTGCTGTTTAATACTTTCTCTTCTCCGAAACACTAGTGCTGCATGGCTTGTGAATTAGTTAATTTGTTTCTTTCGTTTTTTGTCTTCCAGCTTCATTTAGCAGCCCTGGCTTCATTAAAGGGAGACATCGTGGAGCTTAATAAACGTCTACAACAAACAGAAAAGGAGCGTGACCTGTTGGAAAAGAAATTGGCAAAAGCACAGGTGAGCAATAGTTGTTCAAGATTCTGAAGATGATCCTTGGTTTTGTGTAGTCCATGTTCCTCAGAGAGAGGATAAAATACTCAACAGTGTCACAAGTCAAAAGAATTTTAAGACTGCAAGACACATAGTTGCCATGGGTTATACCTTTTATGTGTTGAAGACATTCTTCTAAAAAAAAAACCCTAAAAATTAATTAGATTAATTTTGTTTTGAAGTCAATATAAGCAACAAGTGCTTTGAAATATTGTAGAATATAAGAATTACAGGATGCTCTCAGCAGATTGGGTAACTGGTTGCAGAGCCTTGCATTCCTAGGTCTTATTTAAAGACAGCACAAATTAACACTTATGAAAAGTTATTGCCAATTTTCAGTGCTTTGATGTTACGTAAGAAATTACGTGTGATCTCAGTCTAGCTTCCAGTAAGCCAGTTGGAATTGTGGAATTGTGGAAAACATGGCCAGTGGAAAGCCAAGGGGTGAAACAAGAATAAGATCAGAACTCTTATGCTTTCGCAGGCCTTACAGAGAGGCAATCACAAACATGGAAAATTGAACTATTGTTCTTAATATATCTCTCTTCTATAAAAAAACCCCTTTGTTTTCAGATACTGTCATTGTATCAAATACCTTTTTTAACATTTCAAAACTAATTCAAAATACTTGGCTAGAGATAATCAAAGCAATTTGGCCTGTAAAGTGTGGCACCTTATTTGTTGCTCAGAGAAGTTGTAGAATCTCCAGCCTTGGAAGTACTCAAGGCACCTGGACCTGATCTGGGGTTGGGTAAGGGGCTGGGTGAGTAACTTCCAGTGGTCCCTGTCAGCCTTAGCTATTCTGCGATTTTGCAGATTTAGAGTTTTCAATATTTAGTGCATTTTGATGAGACCTTTTATCTGTGTTGCTTAAATGCAAGCCAAATGTAGAAGTATTTAAGCAGTCTCAATTTTCAGGCTCTTACTTCAGTCCTCCCTTATTTTGGCCTTTGCCTGCATTCCCTAATGTTTTTTTCAGCTGCCTTTAAGATTTATGGGCTTGTAAGTGATACTGTTATTGCAGACCATCAATGTAACATCCAGAAATAAAAATCACTTCCGTGTTTTTTTCCTCTTGATATGTGAGCCAGAGCCACGCTGGGAGTTAACATGGTTTATCAGCTATAATCCTGAGAGCCTTTTCTAATTTCTGTGGCATTCTTGGGATAGAGGCCTCTTTCTGGCTTACAATTTGATATGAGGCTGCATTTGATAATCATTAGACTCTCAGATGGATTCACTGTATCCAAATGATCCACATCATTCTGCATGACTGCACTGACTTTGTTGTTATTTATAACTCTGGAGGGTCTGGTGCTAACCACAGGTTTTTGTTAGTGTTTTATTTTTTTTTCTGGGTCTTTATTTAAAAATACATATATTATCTCTCAGCCAGTGAAGAGTGCCTTGTAGGTGCTCCCATACAGTAGCGAATCCACATTGATGGCAACTGGGATTAAGGATCAGTCCTTAATCCCAATTAACGTGTGCTCTGTTGGCACAAGATTGTTTGGTGTTTCCTTTGATGGGTTACCAATTATGCATGCGTATATAGTGCTCAGTTTGTAATGGGGGTTTTTACTTGATACTGAGCCATGTGAGCACAAACATAGTGATTACTGCCACCTGACCTGTGAATAACACAAAACTGGAATATCTGAAAGGCAGGGTGATAGCTAGATTTCAGATAAAAAAATAAGTATTTTTTAATGAAGAATTTCTATAAAGGTTTAATGGTTTATCTCTTTTCAGTTAATTTTTTTCTAAAGCCGTCAAGAGGATAGAATGTAGTGTGTATTAAATAAAATACAAATCTTTCTTAAGGAATTCAAACCATTAAACAAACACAACACATACATTCAGTGTGTTGGCAGTGTTTAAGTACTGAGACATACACTGGTGAAACCACTGCACCTTGTCTTCTTTTTCTAACTGCATCACTTCCAAGTAGATGTGCCACTTAACATAATTTTTTTAACTTTTCTTCCCACTCCACAGAGATTCGTTCATTATTCTTTCCTCTACAGCCTCTGTCTAATGTGAATCAGAGGTTCAGAAAGCATAAATTAAATAGGAGTTGTTTGAGGTTCTGCATAACCATACTCAGATGCTAGTGGGTCAGTATTAAATCTCTGTTCTGCATCTGAGCTGTGCTTACAAAGGCAGCACATGTTTCATTTTAGCTGGTGTAGTAAATGCTCTCTGGAACAAATAGTTCTTAAAATGCATTTTTGGTAATACCTTTCCCATCATTTCCTGAGGCATGTGAGGCATTTGGAAGAAAGGATTAGTGATTTGCCGAGTGGAGGTGATTTGGAGAACCACAACTCAAGTAATGGATGACAAATGGTGAAGAAAGCTAGTTGGACAGCCTGGTCTTAAGATTTTGTGAAGTGATGTAATTGATTAGTGGTTGTTGTAGCATACTCACTTCCAAATCTGCAGCCTGTGGAGACCAGCTATAGCATTTCTCTATATGCTTCTATTATTTCAGTAATGCAGCAGATCTCTTTGTGCTTTTATCAGTGTACAATTCAGCAGTAAAGTGATCTCTTGAATGAAATTTGCTGTAAAACACTGGTCAACCACAACTTATGTCTTCTTCCAAAAATCTTGCTGTGATTATGAGAATTGTAGTGCTTTCTACTGGCTCTGTGTGGCACAGTATCCTGGCTTTGATAAACAGTGGGAGTCTGAAAGGAGAGCATAAGAAATCCACATAGAGAATTGTCCTCCTTCATATTTCGCCACCTTTCTGCCAACATCTGTGAGCAGGAGGCCACATTGCATTTTATAGTCCTCTATGGTCCTATCCTCCATGGATTTATATAATCTTCTTTCTAGTCTATCAACATTCTTGGCATATTCGACATCCTGTGACATTGAGTTCTGCAGTTCTGTGATTGAGCATGGGATTTAATAACATGCTGAACGTTTCAGCAAATACAGCAAGAAGAGATAATTCACTTATTATATTTTTCTTATAATTTAATCTCCTTTCACAGGGTTGTCCTGCTTTCTCATTCTTTGTGCTTAGTCATTGTTATTTTGGATTTTTATAATAGCTCTAGACAAAGAATGTGCTGTATTGTTCTGGATCCTGTGTCACAGCAGTAAGTCTCATTACTTCAGTAATAATTCATTGCCACCCTCTTGATTATTCAGAATATAGGGAGGGACAGCAGAATTTCAGTGTAAGAATAAAACCAGCACTCTGTAGACATAGAAGAACAGAAGCAACACTCTCTGTAGACATGTAAGAACATGTGAACTTCATGGGAAGGCTTCAGTTTTTCATTTAACAGAGAAACTTGAAGCAGAAATGCATGGTGTTCAGATGAATATTGAAATTACTTGTTCTGCTGTGTGATGTCCATATCTGACATGGATTAATTCTGTGTGCTTGTATTCATCTTCCATAGTAAGTATACACAGAACATACCACAGGACAATTAATTCTGACCATGCATGCTTTTGTGATTGAGGATTTAGAACTATAGACTTGTTTTTATACTTAAATTTAGATTAATGGATCGCCGCTTTTAAATCTGCCACTCCTCTCAAATTAAAGCACTCTATTAGCTGAGCAAAGATTTTTGGCTTCTGTAATCCTGTTAGACAGGTTTATCACTGTGGCTTTTTCAGGTGATGACTTGTATTCTTGGTGAACAGCACCACAGCCAGTGTTTGTCTCTGCAGGACCTGAGGCACTGGGGCATCTCTTAATGAGCACTGCTGCCAGTAGTTCTTTTTTTTTTGTCCTCTGATTGAACACTGCAAATTTAATATAAAGATTAACATAATTTAACACATTGTTAGTGTTTCTTTTGCTAGGAATTTGTGTACATTAATAGGCAATAGAATCATTTGTTCAGACAATAAGCTTGAATTAAAATGTTTTCTGTTATCCTCCTTCTCCCTCATACACTTCTTGCTCTTATTGTTGTTTCCCAGCATCAAGAGATCAGACAATGGTGTTTCTAGCCATTGTTAATTTATATTGTAAATGAAATAACCTTTTTAATCTGTACCAAAAAACACCCAAGAGTTCTCAACTTAGATTGAGAACTGTGCTGCAAACTTCGCTCCTCACCCAACAATTAATTGTTCATTTTTTGCAGCCCCTCAGTAGGTTAATCTCTGTGTTTGCATTCTCGTAGAATTAGACCTCTTAAGGGTTTTGAGGCTGGAGCTCTTAAGTATGAGGCTGGAAGAGAGATGAGGAAAAGGGTATAAGGTATTGATTGTGTGACTGACATGCAAATAAATTTTAAGAGCTGAATGTGTACACCTTAGAAAGAAGTAGAGACTGGTGGCAGATTGCTGTCCTGAGACTCAAAGCATAAAAAAACTAAGGAGGATGGTGAATAGTCACAGTATCCCAGAGAAAAACTTCAGCAGTGGGTAGAGAAGCATGCATTTGTTTCTTTGCCTTTTTAAGTTTTCAGATAAATGTTCTATAATAAAGAGCAATCCCGAATAACCAGAAGAATTTTCCATTGCTGCATTTTGGGATTCATATTGAACCATGTTTCCATTGCTTGGATGCTTTTGCCATTGTCGCTTGAGGTTTGTCATGGATGACCAGAATTTAGGAGATGTAATTCTGTTCCCCTCCTCCAAGACAGAGCAGTCCTTAGCATCATAGCCTGTCTTTTGCAGAGGTTTCCTTTTGGCCTTTTCCGGTTGCTTTCACCTCAGATAATTCAGGAGGTCTTTTAAAAAATCAAATGTGAAGCTGTTGTCTTATATTGCCAGACTGCTGGTTGTTCACAAAGTACATCTGTCACTGAATGATGTTATCCTGAAAAATGGTGACTGAGAAGTGGCTGGAGAAAACAGAAATCAAGTCGTAATGTGGCTGAGATCCATTAGCAAAAGTCCATATATCTTCCGTCAAGATAAACAAATTCTGCTTTTCAGTGCATAGCTTAGAAAGACAAAAATTGTTGTGATAGGGGTTTTATTTATTGTCTGGCAACAATTATTATACACTCTATCTGAAACATCCTTTTGGTTTAAAAGCTAAAAAACCACCAGTGCACGTAACAGATTGATCTGGATAATGCTGAGGTAGCATTTGTGGGCATATGTGTGTGTCAGAGGAAATTTAGGTTTAGAAAGGCTGAAGAAGCAACTCTTTATTACCCCTAAATCTGCTTTAAAGCTTTTGTGAAACATTTTCTCTGTGTTATTCCTGTGCTTTGAAAGCTGTGGTACTTCTTCAGAAAGATACAATGTTAAGATGTGGAAATGTGAGAAGTAAGTTGTGGAATGATCCTACAATAAAGAGTCATTATAATATACATGTACAGCCATAGCAGTTGCCAACATGAAGTCTTATGAGCCGGGTGAATATTATCAGTCTTCTGAAATGTGTCCATTTGCTCTCCTTTGCTGTGTGATGATATGATCTGTTTCTCGTAGTGTAGGTGAAAGTGATTTTTACTACAGCTGAAGGTAGAAACTATTTTGTGGTAGTCTGTGGAGGGGTACTCTGATCTGTGGGCTACTTCTCAGTGTGCATATTCATGGACGTTAAAAATTGTGGAATAAATTGTATTTAATTTCAAAATAAAAATGTTGTTGAAGTTCAATGTAAATTTTAATTTTCTAGCAGTCTTTTGTGTAGCTGATGTTCTCTGCTATGAATGTAAGTGGCCAAAAAATATGGGAGCAAATTATGAAAATTCTGGCCCATCTACTACTCTGGGTATATTATTATTATTCATGGTACAAAGGGTTTAGGGAGTTAGCTTGTATAGAGTGTTTACTTGATTTGAAAAAAAAAGGGGTTGATTCAGCAATTTTGGAGGACCTCCAATATTACTATCAATTTTGGCCCTTAGAAATGCTAGGATTTTACATTGCAGGTTGTCAGTTAAGGAGTGTGGGTTTTATGCTATTAAGTGGCATGTGAATTTTCTTTTTTTGACAGCATAGTACTCAGCGTTGTGTGATTGCAAGGAGGCTTGACTGAAGGGGGTCAGAAGCAAAATGTTAGAAGCCTTACTCTTGCCAGCCATTGCCAAGCATAACTTCAATCAGCATGCGCTGCTGGTTTGTAATTGCAGTGGTTTGTAATGGTTTGCTGTAATTGAAATAGAGTGTTTGCTAGCCTGAACAGTAAGCCAGAGAGGCTACATTTAGAAATCTGCGGGAAGGAAAAAGGAGGATTTTGTGATATGTATAAAAAACAAGCAGTCATGTAGCTCTTTAATTGTTCAAATCATAAGCATTTTATTGGAGAGTATGAACATAATAAAAATATACTGTGTTGTCCTTAAAGGTTAGTAAAAGCAATTACTTACACGAGAGAAGTTACAACCTCAAAGTGTGATTCCTTTGTAATAATATGGTTTCTGCCATAGGATTGTTTCTAATTCAGACCGCACTGGGAAGATCCTAGAATTCAAAGATTATGTATTTATATCTATTTTGAGTTGCAGATGGTGGGTTTTTTCCAAGCAGCAACAGCAGCTTCTGCTCTTTAGGAAGACCAAAAAAAAAAAAAAAAAAAAAATACAAGTACACTGCATAGTCTATCAGTTCCTCAAATATTGTAACTATCTAGCTTTGTGTACCTGTCAGTGTTTTGCATCTGTCCTTTTCTTTAGCTAAGGCACTGTTGGTTTGGCGAGTACGAAAATGATAGTGCTGTGCTCTTGTGCCTTGTCCCTGATCTCCCTGCAGTTGTCCATAACACCCTTTCTGTTTCCTTGCTTGTCTCCTTCAGTGTGAGCAATCCCATCTGATGAGAGAGCACGAAGATGTGCAGGAGCGAACGACGCTGCGCTACGAGGAGCGGATCACGGAGCTGCACAGCATCATTGCGGAGCTCAACAAGAAAATCGATCGACTGCAGGGAGCAACAATAAGGTACAGCAGCTTCCTGGAAATTCTGGGTCAGGGCAAGACTGGGGCAAGACATGGTGTGAATTATACTCTAAATGTAATACGATGACGACTTTAAGGCTTGTCCTGACGGGTACTGAATAGCTGCCCATAATTAAGGTGTGTGTTGTGCAGGGTATCATCCCAAGCACCCGAGAAATGCTACCTTCTCCCTGGCAAAGCCACACTTTGCAAAACCTGACAAGCACTGCAAAACAAGCACTATGACATCTAAATACACCCTTTTGTAATGTGCCAGGGTGCCACGTAAGTGCTAGCAACGGTGTGTAAAGGAAGGTGGAGACACCCGGCCTGAACCTCTGCCTTTAACTTTATTTTGTGGTCTCCTGTAGATGACCTAAGTGAAATCATTTGTGGGAGAGATATGGTTCAAATAGATTTCAGTAGGTTTTGCCTCTTCTTGTGCTGACCTTTTTGACAAAACACAATGGTACAAATCACGTTCTTGGCTGGTTTTGGAGCAGCAAAGCTTGGGGTGTTACACCAGGTTGTTACTGTGTTAAAATAAATTTTGCATTTGACTACATGGAAATGTTTTTCCTCACTTGTTTTTACATACTACTTAAAAGAAAACTTGGACTAGAATGAAGAAGGAGTTTCTTAAAGTTTATCTAGTGAGGATGCAACTATATGCCAGAATCTGTGGATTTTCTAGAGAACATCAAGTTAGATTTGCTGCATTTGTGGGTAATGTTGACATGGTGCTCTAGCCACGTATCCAATTTCCAGTTTTCCTTTACCTATCAGCTGCGCTTTTTTTGGTAATTGGTTCATTTCTTCTTCCCTGTAAATAATTCTGCCAGCATAAGACAATGTTGTTGCAACTACTCATTTAATCTTTCATGAAAATACTAGTATGCAAAAAGAAGAATGTTTGGTGTACCATAAATAAGAGGGAATATCATCACATATATGTTTACCACTGTTAAAGCAGTGTTAGAATCACATGTTCATGTTACTTATAAATACTGTTGCCTATGAGATGATCATAATTAGCAATGGTCATGGTGATATTTTTCAGGTATTTTCTCTGCTGCTTGTACTTGTCTGAAAAAAATCCCTGTGACTCCCTTGTTCGTTCATGCTTGACACCTCTGCAGACAAACTTTCCGTTTGTCTTTTGAGAAGACCTGTTGAAAAGCAAAATCTGAGAAAGTATGAGAGCTGCAGGTGTTTTTTTTTTTTTTTTTTTTTTTTACTTGAGTGACAGAAAAACTCTGTGACATTTAAGAAGAATATTACACAGAATTCATAAAAATGAGGTGTTTGGAATCCTTGTGGCAAAGTAAATGCCAAGTGGTGTTCAATTACAAAATACTGGAATCAGGTGGATATGCTGAATGTTTAACCATGCAGTTTAACCATGTCCATAAATGAGTCAGCTGCAACATGCACAGGAACATGAGGTGTAAGAACCAAGTCTGATGGGATGTGCATGTTTCTCACAAAAAATGCAGTTTTTCTGTCCCTTTGGGGGAGTTCTGGCCTATAAAGGCATCGGAAAAATACTTCTGCAACAGGTGCCACACCACTGTCACGCCCCTCCAGTTTAATTCAATCATATGAGAGCCTGTTTTGCTCAGACAGCTGGAATGCCTCATCTGGTTTTATTTGTTTTGGTTTTATTAGTAAAAGCATAAACTGTTTGTTAAGTTAGTGGCTCTTTTTATTTCCTTTAATGATGGAAATAGCTTGTTTTCTTTGGCAGGCCAATAATTTGGTGTCTGGGGAACAGAGGAGTAATATTCCTCCTAAAAATGGCAACTGAAGGGATTCCATGGGGTTTGTAAAGCCAGCTGAGAGAAGGAAAACTGATACCTCCTGCTGTGGCTTTCTGTAAATCCGCTCTGGGATCCACATGTGTCATTCTTGAGAAGCTGTCCGTGCATCCCGCAGAGCAAGGGTGGTGCAGTTGCTGTCCTTGCTGGAACAGGTGTGACTCAAAGCACTCCACCCTTGGCTCTGGGGACTCTTGAGGCCGGGAGCTGGAACAGAACAGTCCTGAGAGAAAGTGTTCTGGGAGCATGGCCCTGCTGTGGCCTCGGCAGTTATACTTTCCTCTAAAACAGAAGGATTTTAGTTTTGATTTGTCTCTTTGAAACCTGCAGGTAGTACTGAGCAGAGGCTTTACTTGTGCTGTCACAAAATTTGGGCTGTCTTTCTGGAAGTAGAGTTTACATTAATTGCATAACAGATGAATGTTTCCCCAATGCTGATACAGTGGCTCTTGAGTTTTTTCACATATCAATTTTAGATTGTAAAAATAAACTAGCACGTAGCTTCATGTACCTCTACTCTGTGACATTCTTTGTAGCTCTTAAACCCAAGAATATTTTGGAAACAATTAGAAGAAACCAGTGTTACGTGGAGGGTATTTTACTATCCTCCTTAAATTGTATTATCTTTGTTTGAATGTGAGCAGTACCCTCAGAAAGTAGGACAGAAAGTAAGCAGACACTGTGTTTAAATCTGAATAAGGTGTTGCAACAGTTTGAGGAGGAGTGTTGGCAGGCTGTATAAGCTGGTTAATGTTCTCCATTCTGAGAAATTTTGTCTCTATTTTCTGGTGTGTAGGTTGGGGGTTCTTTTGCCTTTGCAATGTCAGGGTTTAGAAATACAATGGCTTTTGCTGATGTGGTTTAGTAATGCCAGCTCTAGAATCGTGGCGTGGTTTGGGTTGGAAGGGACTTTAAAGACCATCCAGTTCCACCCTCCTGCCGTGGGCAGGAACACCTTCCGCAGGACCAGGTGGCTCAGGGCCCCATCCAGCTTGGCCTTGGATGCTTCCAGGAATGGGGCAGCCACAGCTTTTCCAGGAAAGGAGAGAGCTTAAGTCGCATGTCAATGCATGTGTCTCTTCCCAAGTGTGTCTGATATGCTGATCCCAGGAACAGTAATCTTACAGGAATATTTTTAGAAGTTTACAGGATTTTTGAGTGTACCCATTTCTTGGGTACAACAAGTTTTCCATGTGTGGCCCCATGAATTTAGCTGCAGCTCTTGCATTACATTCTTCCAGCATTCCCGGAGGAAAATGAGTTCACCATGCTTGGGGGAGCAAGCCAGCATTCATCTGCAATTGTCTCATCTCCCTACTGCTGGTGCTCTGGACCGCCCAGCTGGTTTGGAAGCCCCTCAAAAAAAAAAAAAAAAAAAAAAAAACCAAAAAAAAAAAAATTGGAAAAAAAAGGGAACCCC
>VWZT01016165.1:123015-148741 GCA_013397055.1 Pachycephala philippinensis
AGCACAAAAAGCATTTAGAAATTATACAGTAGAGTACTAAAATGTAATTATGTCTACATTTAAGGTGAATATTTCTGACTTCAGAAGTTTTTAGTATTGCCTTAGATTCATTCAAACTTGACTCTTTTTTTTCTTAATCATTTCTCTGGCTGTCAAAATCAACTGTAACTTCAGCATGTGACTGACAGTTTTTCTTAGATGTCAGATTGAGGTTCAAGAAAAGGAAAAGAGAGATGTCTAATTGCTTTTAATTCTAAACCAGTGGCTGTTTGGGTACATCTCTGCAACTCTAAAAATAGCGAGCAACTATAACAATACCAGACAGAAATATACTCTGTTCAATGTTGCTGCCTGCTAGGGATTACTTGAAACAGTTGTCAAGAAGCTTATAACCCATTACTGTAAAATCATTTGTTCAGACTTACAACTTTTAATCTGAGATACACTTAGAAAGTGTTGGAATTTAATGGAGAAGAGGGTTAGTGAAGAGACTACAGCATCACAAGAAATAACACATGGCACTTANAAACCAAAAAAAAAACACTTGGACATAAAGGGTACGCCCAGTAACTCTGAAGCACAAAAAGCATTTAGAAATTATACAGTAGAGTACTAAAATGTAATTATGTCTACATTTAAGGTGAATATTTCTGACTTCAGAAGTTTTTAGTATTGCCTTAGATTCATTCAAACTTGACTCTTTTTTTTCTTAATCATTTCTCTGGCTGTCAAAATCAACTGTAACTTCAGCATGTNATTACTGTAAAATCATTTGTTCAGACTTACAACTTTTAATCTGAGATACACTTAGAAAGTGTTGGAATTTAATGGAGAAGAGGGTTAGTGAAGAGACTACAGCATCACAAGAAATAACACATGGCACTTACAGTCACATTTAAACAGTGACCTGGAGGTCTAATTCTAGCTTCTAAATAGGGGTTAGGTGGAAGCACATACTGGATGTATGTGCACATACTGGATTCAATTCAAGTGGTGGTGTGGGTGTGATAATGTTGGCTTCAGCACACGGTGCCCAGCTCCACCTGCCCTCAGTGATTAATTTCCATGCTGTCTCGAGCGTATCACTATTTGTTCCCAATGAACTAGTTCAGAGGGACCTCAAGTGTTTGTACACAGAGTGCAGTCAATCTTTGTGCACATACACCTGTAGTATTTTCTATCTGAGGGTCTTAAAGGATTTTATAGTTACTTAAGTAAAATGATTGTTGAAAAACTGGTGGCACCTTAATTACAAAGCTGTGGACTGTTTGCAGCCATGAACAGAACATGCGCCTTGCCAGTGTTATGTGTTGTGAAAGGATGCTAAAAAACGTGCCATTTTGCTCACTGTTTTAACAAATTTTTCTCAGTGTCTGTGCCACACTCTGATCCTTGGTTGCACCTGGTCATGAAGAAAGCAATTAGTGCAGAAGTAACTGAAAACCACACGTTTTTTTTCTCCAACGTTTATCCCATGCCCTCTGTGTCTAGAATGGCTTGATCTGGTTGTAACTGCCCCCAACTCACCATGACATTCCAGCAAGTGGGACCATCAGGGCCCATAACAAAACAAATGCCTGCTTTTTACAACCAGGTTGTCACTGGTGGCAGCAATAAGGAAGTTGTAGTGCCTCCACCTTCTGGGTGGTGTGGCAGTAGTCCAGTGGCTGATTGTTGTCAGCTGTCAAGCACCTTTGCATTTCCAGTTCCACTGGAGGACTATTTCTTCTGTTTCGGGGAAAGGAGAATCTCAAACAGTATCTTTTGTTACTGCCAGCATCAGTTTTAAAGGTGGAATTTTTATTTGTGATGTATCACTGCCCTCGAATTCCCCCTTATTCTTGGCCTCAGTCTGTGCCCAGTTGGGCTGGTGGTGGAGGGACTGATTGACCTGGCTGCCACTTTATCAGAAATGGGTTTCTGATCTTTCTGGACAGATTTTAAAAGCATTAGTTCATTTAGAAATTGCCATCTGGCTTGAGTCATCAGAAGGGTGTGAGTCCTGCTATGTGACATACTTTTCAACTGCCCCAAGATACTGAGGGGCACTTAAACTGAAAAACCCAGAACTAGTGCTAGCTAGATGAGGCTGTGTTGTATTTTAAACAGGAAAATCTGTGCAAGGAGAGCCCAAAGAAGAGTGGTGAGAAATCATTATTGTGTGTGCTGTTGCTTTAGGGCCAAAAGAGCTTCCTGTCCATTTGTAGAGGTAATTCAGGTTTTAAAAATGTAGAACTAATTGTTTCATAAATGAAAAAAATAATTTACCTTCAGATGAAAAATGACAACTCTTTGAGTGCTTGGTAATTGTTTTTGTCTAAAGCTAATTAGTAGTGGCTTTTTTTGTGGCTAGTAACAAACTGGTTCATGGAACATTAACTGATGCTTATGTTTCTTCATTACACTGTTTTAACTCCTGCTGTTCATGATTAGGTTATAACACTGTCTTAAACAGGTATTTCCATGGTACCTCAAAGAGCTTTCTTTGATGTAAATCTCAGTGTTAAGCAGCTGGCCTGCATTTTGTTTAGTAATAGTAGTCACTAAGTGCTTCTGCTAAAGTCACACTTTCTTTGCGCTGAAACAAATGTGAGGGCTGGAAGAGCACGGTGGAAATTATGTCTCAGTACTTTGGGAAACCCTGCTCGGCAAGCAAGCTGGAAGTCCTTTTTTGAGTTTTATTGAGGTGCCTAAGTTGTCAGTTCTGCAGCTCTGAGAGCAGATTTTACTTCTGTCGTTGATGCCTGTGTGTGTGGGCCATTTCGTCTGCTGTTTTCTGTGACAAATGGAGACACACCTCCAGGCTGAATCCTGCAAGAAGCACTCATCACCATGTAGCACACACACAACAGGCCTAACATTACAGGTACTCCTCCCAGATGCAGATCCCCAGATAGGTCTTTGCTGTTTCTCATTGTTTCCAAAGCCAGACCGTTCCATTCTCACACTTTTCTGCTGAATCTACAGCAAAATTAATCTCTGCACGTGATTTAGTGAGCAACAAAATGATAGCTGTTTGTTTTCTATCAGAGGGGCCCTGCACCTGGATAAACTGGTGTTTTTCCAATGTTTAAAATAGATACTTTAATGTAAAAACAGGCCCTACAAAAGTAAAAAAAAAAAAAAAACTGAGTCCAATCAGCAAGTGGATCAAAAGAAAAAATGTTTACAAATGTTCTCAAGCAAAGCTATTATTCATTTACTTATCTTCTTTCCCAGTGCTTTGAACTCTTTGTGTGGAGGCAGGAGGGAAAAGCCCTAATTTTTTAAGCTCATTAGCTTTAGCCGAAGTATTCTGTGTCCTCAATTATTTCAGTTGAACCAGCTTGACAAATAAATTAAAACCTAGGTAATTAAGGCTTTTTCTTTTCCACTAACTCCAGCAGTTCAGTGCAATACTCACTTATCTGTTCCTCTCTCTTCTCTAAATAAAGAGAAATTTAAAAACCTACCTGTCTCCAAGAGCATATTGATTCATATGCGCAGGTACGAGCATGTGCATGCTTGCTTTGCGCATGAGATGATGACATCCTTGAACTGAGAAACAGACCAAAACCAGTTACTTCTAATCCACTTTGGGATCAAAGCCACTTGTGCTGATTTGTGTGAATTACCAGCTGGGGAGTCACTGCAGAGCAGTGTATGTCCTTGCACACATCGTTGCTAACACTCAGTTCCACCCATTGCTTCCTTCTCCAGTGGCCAGGAGAAATAATGAAGTTGGGAATAAAGAAATGGAAACCAGGCACTGGCAGCTGCAGGTGGGTGTTACAGGCATGGCACAGTTGCTTTGCAGTGAAGGGTATAAAGTCATCTCTTCTGACGGGACAAAACACTTGTGTGAATTGGATCCTGTGGCACAGCTTAAGGGTCTGAAATGAGTGTCACGAAGATGCACATTTCCTCAGAGGATTTCATTTCTGCCTTTGCTCTCTCTGCCAGGGAGGAGGATGAGTACTCGGAGCTGCGGTCAGAGCTGAGCCAAAGCCAGCAGGAGGTGAATGACGACTCACGCAGCATGGACCAGAACTCTGTCTCAGTGCCAGAGAACCAGTCCACCATGGTCACTGCAGACGTGGGTGAGTTGTGTTCTTAGCAGAAGTGATGCCTTCCCACAGCAGAAAGGTATCATAGCTTTTGAAATGAAAATCAGAGCATTTGGTGAGGAAAGGAATTAATGTAGGCTGTATTAATCACAATTGAAGCTGAGCTGCTACACGACTGTGAACTTACATGTGAAGTAACCTCTGTGCCTCAATTTAAAATCATAGAATCATTAAATTTGGGAAAATATCTCTGAGATCTTTGAGTCCAGCCATCAACCCAGCACCACCACTGTGTTCACCATTAAACCATGTGCTCAAGTGCCCTATCCACATGGCTGGTTGAACACTTTCAGGGATGGTGATTCCAACGTTCCCCTAGGCAGTCTATTCCAATGCTTTACAACCCCGTCCATGAACATGTTTTTTCTGCTATACAATCTAAACCTCCCCTGGTGTAGCTTGAGGCTGTTTCCTCTTGTCTGGTCACTTTTTAGCTGGGAAAAGAGTCCAACCCTCACCTGACTGCAGCCTCTCAGGCAGTTGTAGAGAGCGGTAAGATCTTCAATGAGCCTCCATTTTTCCAGAAGCAGACCTTCTAGCAGAATTCTGGTCTAATCCTCACTATGACAGATTTCCAGAATTCTCTTCAGAGCACTGTTCCTGTTCTCTATACTATATTGTTCATAAATGCAAGACCTGCAACAGCACATTTGTATTTACATGTCTGTGATTTCTACAAACATCGGTACAACAGTATTAATAATAATGTGACTGCAAAGTGTCTGACCTAGGGAATTCACAATATTTAATAGAGGTTTTTATAGTTACAAAAAATAAATGTTTTACTTTCAAAATTTAATGTTTACTGTTAAGTTCCTACTTGAACTGATTCTAATACGAGGATTTTTTTCCCTTAATTTTCTTCTTACCAAGAAGGAAAAAAAAAAGAAACTAATTTGCTTTTCAGTATTTATTTTGTCTTCATGAAGTGGAGCTGAATCAGGGTTTGTGGACATAAACAGCAAGTTGTCTGTTTAAGTGTGTTCTAACAGTGAAAAACATGGCAATAGAATGACATACAATGTAGAGGCCTAGAAGATAAGGGGGCTGATGTGTCTGCCTCCAAAACCAACAGACAGGTAGCTCTGGAGCCAGCCAAGGATTGTTGGTAATAACACGCTGTGAGGAGGAACAGGATGTGGCTGGAGAAAGGAGCCATGCAGAGGTACAGGCAGCACTTTTCAGGGACAAATGTCCTTGTTTCGTTAGGTACAACACAGCACACAGCAACTGCAGGGATGAGGCTGAGAAATGGGCATGGGCTGTAGAGGGGAGCCCAGACCACCTAAGACCCCAGAAGCCCTCCCAGCCATTTCTAAAAAGGTCTGAAAGAACAGATTGCCCACCATAACATAGAAAGAGATAAACTTAGGTCCAGAGCAGGGAAAACTTACCTATAAACAGGTACCTCCATTAAGCCCAGTGTGCTTGTTCTGCATGTGCAACCCAGCACCCTGAAGAGCTGGGCCATGCCAGAGCCAGGACTGGTGATCTTCTCTCTTCTTCTCTTTCTCTCTCCCCCTTCTCCTTCTCTCTTTTCCCTTTCCCACTTTATCCAAAAGTCTATGCCATGTGCTTATATAGTAGATCAGGGCCTAACCTGACCCAATTTCCATGCCAAGTGTGTATTTGTAAGCTTTTGTGGACCCTCTGACTTCTGTCATTCCTTTGACCACAAGCATCTGCAAATCCCTTTCCCTTAAGGGTAGGACTTACAGATAACAATGGACAAAATAAGAATGTTACCTCTAGGGATTCCTGCATTTCTTCCATATTTTCTTTCTATCCATAGAGTGTTGGTTTTGGGTGTTATTTCCATATTGCTGTGAAAATAAATGGCACATGCACATACAGATACAGGAATTATATAGGGATAAAAAATCATGCTCTGTAACCCATGTGCATGACTTGCTTACTGCCCTGATGGCCTGGAGCATCAGTGACTTAGTAAAAGTAGTAATACCTCATGACACATTAACACGTGTGGATCTGCTGCTGTGTTGCTACAGGCAATAAAACACCTAGAGTTAGAACAGTGAATGCTCTTCAGTACGTCTTGCAGAGGTTGTGATTGGGCTGTGCTGGTTTTCTGTCAGAAATGGGGTTCTCACGTTGTAAACCACTTATTTTATGAGGGAAATGTCACAGTCGGAACAAATCCCAGCAGACAAGGTCTTGTGAAGGTTGTTTAAATGTATTAAATGTTTATTACAGAAGATGTTATGGAAAAAAGCAAATTCAAGGAGACGAAACACAAGGCTTTTACAAGTAAGCATCCTGCTTGCTATATCCTGCTTGTAAGTGAGTGGTGGTATTACTATAAAGGCCTTTTTTTTTGTATTATAGCACACAGGTGGCTGCTAATCAGGAATTAGTGAAATGACTTCCCAGAAAAGACTTTTATATGTTGCCCATTGAAATTTTTGATGCAATGTTGTAACATCATTCTAAACTCTTCTTTTGGTCAGCAGTAGGTTTGTGTTTATGTGTATTAGGCTGTGGAGTTAGATTTATGATAACGAGTTTGCAGTTTTTTACTTTCTTTTCCTCTCATTCCTTCATCCAGCAGCGCTCAGTCTTCCCTTGCACGGGGGGATTTCAAGGCAGTCTGCAATGAAAGTGTCTGTTAAAATTCAGACCCAGTTCAATGCCACACTGCTTTTTAGTGCCCTGCAAGAACCACAGCTATGAGGCTACCATGAAATTCTGACCATGGTGAAGCGCTTGCAGTGGCAGTACAGGAATCACACCCTCCACCAAGAACGCATGCCACTATTTTTAGTGGGATAGAGGAACTGCGGGTGTGCTGCCACCTCATAGTGCACCCCTTGTGTGCTCTGCTGTGGGTAGCTACTGCAAACTCTTACCTAGTCAGCCAGAAATACTGACTGGCACATCCAGGAGACAGCACAAGGATGAATTCTGCCACAGGTCTGCCTTAGGAACTGCCACTGTCCTTCACCAGAGGTGAACCTAAGAAAAACAAAAATAATTTATGAAGCGATCTGGCAAGCTACAGAGACCCACGTGTTTTCACATAAGTGGAGGATGCTATGGCAGTGGGCACTAGAAGAGGTTTGCCTAAAGACAAGAAAGGAAGTCATTCTCTGTGATATTTTATAATTAATATAGCATTGGTCTGTAAGCTGGTAATATGGTTTTAGTATGGGACATAACAAGCTGTGGTGTTACGATCCCTGAATATACTGCAGTTGCATTTGAAGGACTAGCTATTAAGATAAAACACAAGCTCTAAGATAGTTGGTAGGGATCATTTCTGTAAACACCGTGATTTTTTTAAAATCAGGCAGTACCTAAGTACAACCACAAAAATTCCTCTGAAAAACATCAAGTTAAAGCATCACTGAATGTACCAGACAGAAAAATGTTGTATTTACAGAGACAAACATATGACATGAATAAAATCACGATAATAGGCCTTGAATGGCCAAAAGAACAACATAAAGAAATGTCATAGAATGTAAGCATGTAATATCTTAAAATGTTCTTCAGAAAAGGGGGTTTTGAAGAAAGAATGAACACTTCAGATAAGCTGTGGGGCTGTTAGTTGTCAAATCAGAGGTAGCTCATGATTTCAGTTTATGTGATTATGGTATTTAAGGCTATCAGTTGTTGAGGAAAAAGTGGCAGAGTGCAAGGACATTCTTTGAACAGTATCAGTCCTGGCTGTTCTGCAGCAGGCGCTTCCTGGTTAGGGTTTGTTTTTTCACTGAGTCACTAATTGTTGCAATGTTTGTTTTGTTTTGTCTTGCTTTCTTTTAGATAACTGTAGTGACTTGAATTCAGAACTGCAGAGAGTGCTGACAGGTCTGGAAAATGTTGTCTGTGGGAGGAAGAAAAGCAGCTGCAGTTTATCGGTGGCAGAAGTGGACAGACATATTGAGCAACTCACTACTGCCAGCGAACATTGTGATTTAGCCATTAAGGTAATGGTAACATGAGGCTCTAAAATGCAGTGTGCTCATTGACTGAGACACCTGATCACTTCTGCAATAATCACACTTCGCTTCCAAAGGTGTTAAAAGTACTTCACAGGAGTCAACTCGAGTTCACAGTGTGTGTTTGGTAAGTAGTAAACACACCTGTTCTACACTTTCCAAGGTCCAGGAGGAGCTACTTTTGACCTCAAAACAGAAATATGTTTGTCTTATGCTCATTTCAAAGGTAAGAGAAATGGGGATACTCAACATTCAATTTACTTCCTTAAGCAAGTTTGCTTATCCAGCAAACAAGTTGCCTCCTGCACAAGGTTCTAGAGGTAATCATTGACCAGTGACTGAAAACACAATGTGTATGCCTTGGTCGTCATTTGCTTGTCTTAAAATCTAAAGCTGTCCTCGTTCCAGCCAGGAATGGGTTAATTTTTGCAGTAGCCAGGAGGGGGCATGGCCAGGTTATCTTGTGTCCCTCATTTTCCAGGAAGGGGGGAAGGAGTCCATTCCTGGTCGTGTATTCTTGGGGGTGAGAGCTCTTGTTCAAATTGTCCATTTCTTGTACACTCTGTTATTAGTATTTTTGCTGTTACTGTTCGTTTTCTTACCTCATTGCTGTTTCCAGCAAATAGTTCTTATCTCAACTCCTGATCTTTGCCTTTTGTGTCTCTGGTTTCCCTTTCCATCCCACCACAGGGGATTGGGGAGTGAGTGAGCAGGGTGTGGTTTGGAGTTGTTTCAGTGGGAACAGTAAATTGGGGAGCACCATTACTAAACCACAACAAAAACTAATTTAACACAAAGCATTTGTTGTGCATTAGTTCAAATGAGATAAGTCAGATTCAGGAACAAATAATTCAAGTGATATCTTTATGTGTTGCATTTATTGTGAATGTAACAGACAAAGGAGAGGGATGTTTGTGGCACATATAACAAAAGGTACTGAAATTCAGAACCTGAAAGCAAGGGAGCCACAGAGAATCTTCCTATATACAGGGTAAAATGTGAAAAAGTTTTTTCCACGAGGTGGAAAGGTGTCTAATTTATACAAGAAAATTGTATTGACAGCTTACTCTAGAAGTGGGGAGGTCTGTGACCATTCTAGATGGCNTTTTTGCTGTTACTGTTCGTTTTCTTACCTCATTGCTGTTTCCAGCAAATAGTTCTTATCTCAACTCCTGATCTTTGCCTTTTGTGTCTCTGGTTTCCCTTTCCATCCCACCACAGGGGATTGGGGAGTGAGTGAGCAGGGTGTGGTTTGGAGTTGTTTCAGTGGGAACAGTAAATTGGGGAGCACCATTACTAAACCACAACAAAAACTAATTTAACACAAAGCATTTGTTGTGCATTAGTTCAAATGAGATAAGTCAGATTCAGGAACAAATAATTCAAGTGATATCTTTATGTGTTGCATTTATTGTGAATGTAACAGACAAAGGAGAGGGATGTTTGTGGCACATATAACAAAAGGTACTGAAATTCAGAACCTGAAAGCAAGGGAGCCACAGAGAATCTTCCTATATACAGGGTAAAATGTGAAAAAGTTTTTTCCACGAGGTGGAAAGGTGTCTAATTTATACAAGAAAATTGTATTGACAGCTTACTCTAGAAGTGGGGAGGTCTGTGACCATTCTAGATGGCTTTGGCAACCCTTTGTCTTACTACTGGGAAAAGTTTGTTCTGTCCCTGGTGGTGTCTGAGAAATGTAACAAAATATAAAGGAATTAATGTTGAGTAGTAATTTGAAGAATGTGTATCTATTTGACTTCTAGTCCCTTGGGATCAGTATTAAACCGGTTTATTTGAATGTCTCAGAGGATTAGGATCAGTACTTTGAATATTGCCAAGTACTATTCGGAGTTTTAGGGTTAACTGTTTTCAAAAGTCACTATTCACCAAAAGAGAGACTGTAGATTCTGGGAAACAGGTAGAGATCAGCCTGTGTGAGGCCCAGAGGTATCTGAAATGAGATGTGTTTAATACAGCAAAACCTACATGTAGAGCCCCTCTCTACCATTCCACCCCTGGCTGCAGGTCATTTCTGCTTTCCTGTTTCCTCAGAGAAAAAATTGAGAGATTTTTAAAGTGGGTGGAATTGTGAATGGAAACCTGAAGTATTCTGACTATCTTTTGCCTTGACTATTGGTTTTTTTCTTCACCAGCATACTAATGCATTTAAATGTTTTAAATCCTTCAGCTTTGGTGGTTAAATTTCACTAGGTTCCTGTTAATGCAGTTGCTGCTGAATTTTTTTTTTTACTTCTTTTATACAAACCATGTGACCCTAGCTAACTCAATTGTTTCTGTCCAACAAAAACTGAAAAGACCTTGAAATTAAATTTTTCTGATTATCTTACAAGCTGAACAGTTACAAAAATGTCCTTTAAGAAAAGGATTTAAGAAAATTTCCACAGGATAGTCTGGTTAATGCTTCATTTATTTTGGAGAGCACATCAGTAACAGATACCTAACCACTAAAGTTTTGCTGATTAAAAAAGCTGTAAATATTTCCAAGCATGAAACAGTTAGAACATGAGAACAGCTGTGCTGGGTTGGACCAAAGTCCATCTGGCTAGTGGCAGATGCTAATGGAAAGACAGCATCAAAAATGACATGCATAGTATGTTCTTCCCCTTCCTTCAAAGATGCTTCTAGCAAAGTGCGTCTGCAGGGACTTGAACCAAAGATGATGTCTTTGTGTTTTATTTTAATGGGTGGAATTTTGTTCCTTATTTCTATCTACTGTGTTTTTTAACCTGTCTAAATTTTTGGCCTCCATTAATTCCGTTAGGAATAAATTCTGCCATGTGAAGAGTTACTGCTTTTACTTCTTTTAAACCTGATACTTGCTGATTTAATCTGATACGACATCTGTAACACAACACTTCTTGTAAAGAAAATAAAGCAGAGAGCACTGATGGCAGTGTCAGAGACAAGACTGGAATTACCATGATATGACATCCTGCTGCCCCGTGCTCAGAACACGACATTGTCATTCAGTCCCATACTCTGTGAAATTATACCTGAATTATCTGCTGTGCAGCAACAGATCAGATAAAACTGCTTTGTAATGCTGCTTTGAAGAAAACTAATCAATGTTATTTTACATAGCTATATCTGTGTACAGTGTTTATGTTTCATTTTCCATAGAGGATGGTTGGTAGCATATTGGACACTGGAGAATTGCTGTAGTAGTAGTGCTCGGAGGAGAAACAGTGGCTTGGGAAAGGGAGGGGTTTGGAAAATAGCAACACTGGAGCATGGGGAATAAGGAGGAAGGAGGCAGCAGCAGAACTTCACATTAGAGGGGTGGGAAGACAGCAGGGGAAGTTCGAGAGGGGTGTGGGGGGAAGAAGGGAGAGGAGAAATCAGCAACAAAGAGGCACTGTTTAAAATAAAGCTGGCATCATCAAAAGAGAATGCTCCTGCCATTACAGAGCTTCTCCTTACTTTGTGAGATTAACCACCCTGTGCTTGTTCAGAACTTGAACTCGTCCTCATGCTGTGTTGAAGTAATTTACCTTGTCATAATTTCAGACCTATGGGTCCAAGTGAAGCTAATACAAGGGAGAGCTGTGGCTTCTTTCGTCTCACAGAGATGTTGAAAGGCTCTGCTTTTTCAGGAAAGTAATTTCAGTTTCCTACCAAATCTGTTAGCAGAATTACGGTGTAGATACTCTGTCAATGGAGTTTCATAATTGTGGCTCTAAATGTATCGCTGTTTTATGTAAGAGAGACATGAAATGCAATTCAAAAGGATAAACTGAACAAATAATAAAATTTCACTGATACCTCAAAGTCACACAGTGCGGAAAATACTGGGAAGATTTCTTGCAGAAAAAAAAAGTCGTGTCTCTAACCAGATTTGTCATTTTCAGCTGTACTCTAGTTGGTTCTTTTGGTCCCTCCCAATTTAAAGAAATAAACAAAGTAGTAATTTCTGTTATGTAGAGAATCATAGATTCATAGAATATGCTGAATTGGAAGGGACCCATCAGGATGTAAATGTTCTTTTGAATAAAACAATTAAATAGTTTATTATTAACCTTGGTGCGTGAGTTATCTTCCATATTAGATGTAAAAGTATAGGCTTTAGCTATAACTTTTGTTTTTGATTAGCCAATGAAATGAAACTTTCTGCATTGCCAGTGATGTCAAATATTCTTTTGTTTTCCATGTTTCTTCCCATCATTTTAATACACACTGCTTTCAGGGATATTCAAAAGCTTATGGGCAACATTTGGAGTGGTTTTGCTTGTTGCAGGTATCTTCCACAGTTGAAGAAATGGAACACAGACACAGCGTACACTGGGTAGTAGATTCCAAACTGCAGGTTGTTCCCCGACACACTGAGTGTTATGCTGTGTTTCAGGATGTTGGGTTGCCAGTCTGAGAATCAGTTCAGGCATGGCAATATTCCCTTGCTGGTGGTGGGTGCTTGTAGTTTAGCTTCACCCACTGGAAGTTCCTGAATGTCCCTTGAACTGAACAGTGCCTAAAAGGCACACTCTGAGCCTTGTGAGGTGGGACGGGAAGTGCTGAATGGCATTGTGTCCCACAGAAACCCAGCCTTTTTTAGGCACTAAAAAGGCTGTAACATCCCCTGTAAGCCTAGCCAAGGCCAGAGTTCTTTCTTTTATTTTGCTGTCACCTCAAGGAAAGAACATACTCAGGGACATGGGAAAGAAGAGCCCTCTTCTAATCCTCTCCCACTCTTTTCCTTGCCCTTTTGTGGGATTGGGCTAGCAATAAATAAGGCCTCATGCCGTGCACATTCACAGGCTGCTCATTTCTGCCTGTTACTTAGCAGGGTAACAGTAAGTACAGTGCTCACCCATGACAAGGGTCATTAATTCGTTCTAAAGTATTCTGAGATTGAACTACCAGAATTGCTGGCATTCACAGGTGACATGTTTTATTTGCATCTATTTGTCTCTTTTGGTGTTTGTCAGTATGAAATGTTTTAATGAAATGGTCAAAGAAAATAATAATTTTGTTTGATATTACTCAGCAAACAAAAGAAACAAACTGATGGTGTTGAGAGGCTGGGAGTGTATGTATAAGTGTGTAGAGTTGCCTGTTAACACACATTTCTGTCCCATCTACCCATTAGTCCTGCTCAATCGTCTTTGCCCCTTTCTTTTTTTTGATGACTGTGTTTTTGCAGACAGTGGAGGAGATTGAGGGTGTGCTGGGACGTGACCTTTATCCAAACCTGTCTGAAGAGAGGTCTCGGTGGGAGAAGGAGCTGGCTGGCCTGAGGGAAGAGAATGAGAGCCTCACAGCCATGCTGTGCAGCAAAGAGGAGGAGCTCAACAGGACCAAGGCCACCATGAATGCTGTCCGTGAAGAGAGAGACAGGCTGCGTAGAAGGGTAAGGCTGCTGCACAGATGATGCCTTCTTCTTCCTCCAACCTGCGTGATTTTGTCACCAGAACAGGCTTCTCTTTAATCTCACTTCCTGTGCTGGCTGTAGGGCGTTTTGTTTTTCCAAAGCTGGGCTATACAAATGACAAAACTAGGACAGAACTGAACGTAATTGAAAAAGAGTGTGTGACAAACAGCCAGCGTGCACAACAACCTGATTTCAGAAATCATGTGTTAACAGAAAAACTGATACTCATCTTCAAGGAAGCATATGTAACTTGGCTATAGAGAAAGCAGATGTTCTTCTAGTGAACTTTCCTGTGAGGCTCTTTTTTCCTGTAAACAACAAATATTTCTTTGTTTTTGATGGGAATTGAGTTTATGATTAGGAGAAAAAAAAAGAGAAGGACTCCTGTCCGTGGGTAATAATTCTCATACTGACCATACTGAACAATGAGTAGTTCCAGCCATGTCCTGCTTCACTGTCTACATTTTATGATGCTTTAAGGTCAGATAAAGGCTTTGTGCTTTGTGTGGAGTCCAAAGTAAAAGAAAAAGGCGAGAGAAATTTGTTCACAAAAAAAGATGAAAGATCCAAGAGAATGTGACCTCAATCTCGCTTACTTTTAAAATCTGTTAAATTTGTGGAGTTTTGGCTAGATATGAAGTATTTTTCTTTTAAAAACAGGCAGTTCAGAGTTTGTATTCAGTCTGAATGACAATTCAGACCACCACATCATGGTAAATTATTGCAAATATTACTCTCTACCTACTGGCAGCAGATCAGCTTTTTTTGCTGTTCTAAACCAGCATTGTTGTGCAGTAACTGTGCCATTTTAGCATGAACCTGTATTGTGTGAGATTTCCAGTCTTCAGATATGAAGCCACAAATTACCTTTTCAAAACTCTCTATCCTCTCCTAACACTAAAAAGGCATGTGTGATGAGGCAAGAACAGTAATCTCCCCAACATATAAAGCAAGACCACTTCAACTTTCCCTTTGTAAATTTTTGTCTTCTTATATACCATAGGTTGTTCTCAGTCCTGAAATTTTTGGGCTGATTTTATAGTGGCAATTTTTTTTTAGAAGAGGCAGTACTACCCCTTGAGCTACAGAAGTAGCATTTATGGACTGGCTGGACTATTGCCAAATTGAGGGGGTGGACACCAACACACGCAGGCAGAGAACAGAAGTGTGTGCTTGAGAAATTTGCTTACAGGAATGCAGATACTGACACTACAGGTGATACAAATGAATACTGAGATATCAAACAAGAAAAAGGTAAGTGGCCTTGAGCATAGAAAAAGATTCATGTTTTGAGAAGTATGGCATGCAGCTTAAGGGACTTGAAAGAATGGTGACAAGAATTTATGCTGACAGCCAGGAGCTCCTCATTTCAGAAACAGAAAAGGGGAGAGAGTTGGTGTTGTACCCCCAGGGATCAGCATGGCTGAGCCATAGTGGCAAATTCAGTCCGATGAGGTACCAGAGAAGTTATTTCCAGTAGAGACTGGAAAAACTGTATAAAGAGTATCAAGATCTGATCTGGAATGTTAAATGTCATTCTTATCTCTTATGCATGTAAAGGTGCAGTTTAAATTGGCAAAAAATGAAGTAGACAATGGTCAGAGAAACGGGCATTATCAGCGGAGAAGGGACTGGTCCTGTTCAGCATGGCGAAACAAAATCTTAGTTTGTTTTCCGTCTACAAGTGCTAGAGAAATAAAATAAAAATGGGAGTAATGGCTCTCTAAACTTAGGGACGAAACTTGCACAAGAACGGATTAATATGAACCACTTGTAGCTGTATGAGGCCAGAAGTTAGACTGTGAAGTGTCTAAGAGACAAGAAGATCGTGGTTCTGAAGAAACAGTAAAAGGAGTAAGGCTACTGACTAACTACTTTCTGAATGGAGCTTTAAAACATTAAAGTTATGTTTGTATAATAAAATACATGATTATGCAGGGATACGTGTTAAAACCAGGATCATTACACTAGGATTGTATCCAAAGGAGAGCAGACAAAGCCAGGTTAACACAGCTGCATTAATGCTAGAGCCAGCCTTAGCATCTTTTCACAATTCTGCTATGTTTTGTCTGGCTGCCAGCAGTGCCAGTTCTCTATTACGGAAGCATCTCTGGTGGAAACAGAATTAAGGTCATCAACTTGTTTCAGTTGTTTGCAACTACAGAGGACTTTACTGAAATCTGGTAATTAATATCATGCTTATCGTGCAGAACAACTGATTTATTGCCCCAACCAGAGAAGTTAGTTCATGACATATGACCCTGTCTGCACACTGTGTAATTGTTGCACTGGAGACCGTATTTGCATTTTTAATGTACCTTCATGTCCATAGTGGCAACAAAATAAATGTTCTCTTTGACCTATGAAATATTTTCTGTATGCCACCTGAACTCAAGAGTCACTTCAAATTATTTCCCTGGAGAGTGGGAAAGGAGATTCAACTAAAATTTAGTTATTGTCTTTCTCAAATTAAATTGGGTGAAGTGAACAAGCTTGAAGTTGACCAGATCAATAGGTCTGTTCCTTCAGACCAATGCCTGTAATCAAGCAGAGTGCTTTCAATACATTTTTTCTCAGGCTTGTTGGAAATTTAATTTAATTAGGTATTTACTGCTCTCAGTTAACAGATTGAGCTGCTCTCTGGAACAGTAGCTAAGAAACAACATACATTCAGAGTTTGTTTCTCACAGGTCATTAGTGAGTGAGGTAATTGCTTACTTATGTAGGTTGTCTGCAGTGTAACAGCTAATTTCATAATGCAGAGGTTTATTTTACCTCTGTATTATATTGCTGCATTAAAAATAAAATCTGTTTAGGTCTGGGCTGGTCAGTGCCCTAGAAACCGCTTACGCATATCTGACCATAATCCTGAATCCAGTAATACAGATAAGATGGTGGGGAACTTCTGTACCAGTTTGTGGGATTAATATAATTATTACATGAAAATAAGGTTGTAATCAGGTCAGCACTATTTGCAACTGCTGTATAGAGTAACAGGCTTAAGTAGTAGAAGAAAAAGTAATATTTGTGTTCTTACACAAAAGCCCTTGTATTCAGCAGGGGATTCAGATGAGCAGCAGTGAAACAGCGCAATAAATTCCATTATGACTGCAAAGTAAAAATTGTGGGTTTTTTAGTTGCTGCCCATGAAAGCTGCCAGATGACTGGTACCTCAGCACAGTCCTAAGGAGCTGGTTGGCATAAGAAGCAGTGGATGTGGGCAGCATTCAGGCTTCCCTGAGGCTGTTCTGAAGAACTAAGTCTGAAGTGAAAAGGCAGTTCCGGCGCTGGAAGTCTGTTAAGTCTGTTCTCTGCATGAGCCATATGTCGGCTTGTTCAGTTAATCCCATGAAGGTTAAACCAGAAGGTTGTGAGGGTTGTTCTGTACCTGCTCCAGACTCAGCTGAAATCACCAAACTGACCAGAACAAAAACATTTCATTAGCTGTCTTCAACTAAGACCCTAATGAAAACATAATCTATGGAGTGGTAGAAAATCATCATTTTCTGTGTGATCCCATCAGCTGCCCACATTTCCCACTCCAGAAGACTTTGATTTTAGCAGAGGGCTGTCCCAAAATATGTGGTTCTTGTGGGCAGTTGAAACCTACCCCTACCACAGCAGGACCCAGATCCTTGGCCTTGCGGGTGTTCTTGGGCCCACGCTGTTCTCAGATGACACAAAGCTGGCAGGATCTGCTGGATTCTCTTTGTTTTGTCGTCGTTCCTGTTGGGATCAGAAGGTATTGTTCCAGATTGCTGGAGAACACTGATACATTATGGGCCTTTAGAGATTATTATCTGCTTGCACAGCTGAAAGTGATCCTGGAGCTGTTCTGTCTCCTTGTCTCTTGATGAGCGCCAGAAACCTGAGGTAGCAGCCCAAAGCTATTTCCATTCTCTGCTTCCTTCAGTTGCATGGTATTTGCTTATGCAGCAGCATCTCCTCTTGGGTGTCAACAAAGTAGAGTTGTACTTCTGTTTCCAAGCTTGCATGCAAATACTCAGTGTTTAATTAACCTTATAGATACCAGAAAAGATTTCTTTACCATACTCAGTCGATCACAACAGACAATACAGGAGCTCAGACTTTATTAGCTGTGGTGCTCATGATATAGGAGAGGCTGAAAATTATCTGCCTGAAAATAGTAAACACTAGGACTGAATGAAAGATAAGGGGTTCTTCTGGCTGGGAAGGACCCTCACCACTCAGAGCAGCTTGGATTTTTACACTGGTGTTTGATTTGGCATCTTCTCCTCCACAGATCTGCAGTATGCATGAATAAATTAGAAAGTGGGAGAGGTTTACTCCCTGTGGTTTGTTGTGCTTCATCTTCCTCCTCTGTATAATAGGGGAAAGGAAATCAAGCAGCATTAAAATGAGGGGGGGGGAAAAGTGCTGTTACTTGAAGGGTTCAAAGGTACTGTGTGATCGAACAGGTCACAAGTAGGGTAGAACGAAAAGAAACACAGGCATGTCCCTCATTTGAAACTGGTTTAGAAACAAAAGCAGCAGGTGTCCTTTGAATGTGGAAATCAGTGACAAAAACAGGCAGTTTGTAGCTGTGGTTTTGTATTTAGGATATGTTAATGAATCATGTAGTTGTCACTATGCATGTGTAAAATAAAAAGCCTGAAAACATGCTTCTCAGAGTCATGGTTACAAATAATGAGAATATTCCACTGAAGTATTTTTCTATAGCCGTGATGCATTTGGACAAACATGTCTGTGACGCCTGTTAATAGCTTATTAAGTCTTTCATAAATTGAACATTGCTGTGGTGTGTCAGCCCTTTTTCTCTTCTACGCTTGCTTTCTCTTTATTTAGTTCTTAAGGTGATAAGAAATTACCCTTAATTTTTCACTATTTCTTACTCCAATTCTCAGCATGCAAAGGAAAGAAAATCAGAAATGCAGCTAAACAATTAGTTCAATTGCAAAACATCAAATATTAATAAGTGTCATTTCTAGTTACTTCTGTTTATATTAACAGCTTGAGAATATCTGTTTGCACCTGACTTTTTTGGTATCTAGGCTGTCCATTGTTCTGAAACCTAATAGCTGTGTTGCCTTGTGTCTCACTTAATGCACCTGCTTCTGCTCTTTCCAGGGTTCCAGCACTTCTTTACTTCTTTAATTTCTTGGATTTCCTCCATTCATTTGGAAGATCTTTCCTTTTTTCCTGGATTTCACAGACATTTCCCTGGATTTCTCCTTTTTCCCTCCATTCTCAACTCCTTTTTTTTTTCTGATCATATAATAAGATCTGCTTGCCAGACAGTTTCCACCTCATTTTCGTGCTTCAGGAGTTTATGGCAATTTTTATACCCTTCTGCATGTTTCTGTTTTTAAACTAGTATGATGCAAGGATTCAAGAAATTTTTCTTTAAATCCTTCCTAGTTATTCCTCCTCCCAGACTCAGAAATCCACACTTTTCCTGTCTTCTAATGTAATATTTTTGGGTTTGTTTCTATACTTGTCTTTAACCATTGCATTTTGCCAATTTTGTCATCGATTTCCTGTAAGATATTCCCTTCCTCTCTCTCCCATTTCCAAGAGGGTTTTTTTGTGTCTCATGTGCAGTACTGCAGTTTACCTTAATTCTATGAGTTAACCTTTAGAATAATTTATATTGCATTGGTAATGATCCTAAAGACTGTTGATAAAGGGGGTCAGACAATTTTTAATCATGCTTTTAAAACCGGTCTTTTCATAACCCATGCATTGACCAAACCAGAGAAGAACATGGCTCTTCCAAATTCTGGTTTGGCTTTGGGATATTTTTTCTCTTCTTCGATCATTCTGTATTTTTTCTGTAGAATAGCTACCAGTGTGGAAAAGTACTTTCTGAGGAGATGCTGCATACTGCTGTTTTTACAATGGAAGTTTCGGTGACCAGAAATAGTTACCTAAGGTATCTCTGGGCAAGGTTGTAGGTGGGCAGGCCAGTCATGAGATGCTTGGTGAATGCGTGAATTGTGAGATGGGTGATTTTACAGGTCAGACAAACTTGCCCTGTTATTCTGCTCAGAATTAGCATCCAGTACTCAGTGTTGCTAAAATTAGTGCAGTTATTTATAGCAGTCAGTTCAGCATGTAATTTCACAAATGAAGGCCTGAATTAGTAAATACATCAAGAAGCACAGATAAGCAGACAGCTTCTTTAAGTTGTGGTTGCTTCTATGATACAATATTAAGGCAGTGAGTTGCACAGGTTAATAACTGGGCTGTGCTCTGAGTTTTCTTCCAGAAATGCTTTCCTGAGCAAAGCTTTACCTGACTACACTCTTAGCTGTGTTCATTTTTCTTTCTGTTGCCAGTGTTGTTTTACAGATCCGTATGAATAATTAGCTTTGTAATCCTGGCCAATAGTCACTGCCCAGTAAAAAAACACAGAATAAAGGAAACTATCTGCATTAAAGTTTTGCGTGATACAGGCTTTGCATAAGATAGTTTTAAACTTCAGAGTCTACCAACACTTGGAGTTTAAGCAACTTTACAATTCTCTTTCCTGGTTGCACTTAAATTGAGAATGTTACTTGCTTTTGGACTGGAAACTTCCAGGACTGGCTTCTGAGTATAGGTGAATATTTTAGCAATTTTTAAGTTGGACATGGAGGCTGGAGTTTTATTTTATGAAGAATACATCCAAATGGTCTTCCTGTTTGTTTGCTTTTCAACAGTGCTGTAAAATAAGCACTTAGAGAATTCAATTTGGAACAGCCTTGGTAAAAAGAAATAGTAATAAATGGCAGTTTTGACTTAATGAAGATTTGGGTTTGCTTTTTTAATTTTTTTAATCAGTGTTAATGCCACAGTACAAATCCTGTCTGCACTCACATTCCACATCTGCAAGCAAAAATATGCATGCATGGTTTATTTCAGCTTTATGCATATCAACAGGCTGAAATTATTGGTTTGCACCAGAAGAGCACTTCTGTCCTTAAGGTTTGCATTAGTGCAGCTGTACCCATGTTGAAGCTAAATATGTCAATATGAACAAAGGAGGCCTCAGCTGCAAATATGTAGAAGATACTTGCTTTGAATGTGCACTTGATACACTCTGCTCAGTTAACTTCATTATATAATTGCAGTTAAGATGTATAATTTTGGGTCAAGCACCCATATCCATTTTTCAGCAAGTTACTTTAAACATGGGGGGATTTGATTTGAGGTTTTGTGTATTTCAGTTGTTTGGAATAATTTTGTTCAAGGTGTAGCATTCTTCCACAACTGAACAGGGAACTTAGGAGGGCAGTTTGACTTTATGTGCTTTTATTGTTGCTTTTTAAAAATACCATGTTACGTAAATCACACAGAGTTTTTTCCTTTTTTTGTAGTTCGCAAATATCTAAAAATTCTTTTGACACTAAGTGCACAGGCAGTCCATCCTTCAGTTTGTATACAGAGGGAGAGGCAGGGATACTCTTCAGGAAATAGAAGCAGGCTGTAGAGGATTGTAGGAGGCCTGAGATACTGCTTTGGTGACTGGAGAACATTCCAACTTGAACTTTTTCCTCTGTGCAGTAGGTTGAAGCATCTGTTGTGCAGAGAACAAGTGACTGCTGCTGCTGCTTCAAGCAGAGACTGATAAAACACTGTCCAGATGCACCTACACTTAAGAAAGTCTAAGCTTTAATGCAACTTTAATTTTGGGGTTTTTTTTAACCAAGGGGCTTCAGCTTGCTTAGTCAGTTCTTTGTATAAATGTATTTAGTATAAAATCCCACCTTGCTTTAGAACGTAGGAATCACAGTTGCATTTCATGCTATATACAAGGGGAGATACCAAATAGGCTGAACATTACTTGACTGGACTTCTGATAAAATTTCACCGGGTCGGTTTTGTAGAGGGACTGTTCCAACAAAATCGTGTAGAAACCTGTGTTTTTAAGGAAAACTGTGTTCAGGGGAATTTCCTCTTTAGGTGGTTTCCTTTACCTTCTCCTGTCTCACACTCTGTTTGAGATCTGTGGGAAAAATGAGCTCTGTCACTTTACCTTGTGTCATAACTGTTGTGTTAAGCAGACCATTTATTTCTTGTCTGTTAAGAATTTTTCCAAGGTAAACGCTATAATCTTTAGCACAGCTATAGTTTGGCTCCTGCAGACCTTTCTTTTTTTTTTTTTTTTTTAACCTTTAAACTGAAAATCTTTTGACATCAGTTCTATAAGTATCTGATGTGTTATGAGGACCATGCAGTGTTTGCAGTGTATGTTTACAGAGAGCTTTTGCAGACTGTTGGTTGAGTACTTTGCTGGTTTTTTTTTGTCTGTACATTACTCACTAAATGGTAGCTTGACTTGACTGTACTTCTGAAGCATGATTAATGTTTGAATTTCTTTAACCTTTAAATATGACCAAGTCATCCTGTGATTTATTTATGTTGAGTTTTTTTCAGCACTGGAGTTTTCCATTAACAGGAGGATTGTTATTTGATTTGTTTAGCCATCATTATCTTAGACTGGAGCATTAGCTTTACCCCAGAGAGAATAATTCCTATACCTATAGTACAACTGAAACTTTGAGTAATTATTCTACAGTGTTATGTTTGCATATTTCCACACCGCAAATAGTTCAAAAAACTGACAGCAGTGGGATTTTAAAATAACCTCCACTCATCTGCTCCCCACGTGAAAACTTCGCAGCCACCACAATACAAAAATGTAACTTCTGTGCTGAAGCCAGAAGCAATTAGACTTGGCTAGACAATGAGAAAATCTCCAGACTATTTAAACCATGAAAGTGGAAAAATCAGAATGTTATGTTTCATTGCAGGTTCGGGAGCTGCAGACGCGTTTGCAGAGCGTGCAGGCCACGGGCCCGTCCAGCCCGAGCCGTCTCACTCCTGCCAACCGCCCCGTTAACCCCAGCACGGGAGAGCTGAGCACCAGCAGCAGCAGCAACGACATTCCCATCGCCAAGGTGGCGTTTGTTTCTTTGTTTGTAGCCCTTCTCATGGCCTGGGGAAAGCGGGCTTCATTTTGTGCTGTGCAAACGTGGGATTAACTGGGAGATGTCCAAGGGAGTCCTGAGCAGGTCCGTGAACTTGAGCTGTGGAAAGGAATTAAACATTATTGATTGTAGTTCTCTCAGTTACAACACAGGGCTCAATTCTGTAGTAGTTTGCTTCAGCTTTGCAAGTGTAACTAGAGAACACATGGGGTTTGTGTGATCTTTATGGGGTGTGTGCTGCTATGTAACCTGTGCAGCATTCTGACTTACAGATTGCTGAAAGAGTGAAGTTGTCAAAGACAAGATCAGAGTCTTCATCATCTGATAGACCTGTCTTAGGATCAGAAATCAGCAGCATAGGGGTAAGGACTAAGCCATGTGTGCATGCATGATCCATGTTGCAATAAAAGCATTGTTTTCTTAATAAAATTAATATATGAACTATCTGAAAATACTTTAAAAGCTGGTTCTAGGAAAATATTTCAACAAAGAATATTTCACCCAGTATTAAGATATCATTTTCTCATAACTAGTGGCTAGAAATCTCTCTCCTGAGTGACTTCAAGAGGAAAATTTTGCAGTCAGTTCCTCCAAAATATTCTTCAAGAAGACTGTCCAGTTGCATTTCACAACTTTCAACCAACAGCAAACTGAATTCTGCTTCTGAAATGCCAGTGTAAATCAATAACACTGTTACTGTATGTTAATATTTGTTTTACTGAAGAACTTGGCTCTAACCCTTTGCTAAGCTCTTAAGAACATAAATAACTTGCATAGTAGGCTTTTTGAAAGTATAATGAAATAATGGACTTCACCCTTGGTTAGTAGAATTTTAGAACAAAATGGCTTCTAAAAGTGGAATCTTGTAAATATTCTATTCAATGTAAAATTCATAACAAAAGCTGAATAATGAATGCCTTGAAGTGAGTGCATGCAAGCAAATGCAATTCTCAATGCAGAAAGTATCTGGGAGAAATCCAGTGGGTATCTGTTCACAGTGATCTATTAACTGCCCTGTACAGGTATCTAGTACCGTGGCTGAACATTTGGCACATTCCCTCCAAGACTGCTCGAACATCCAGGAGATCTTCCAGACTCTCTATTCACACGGATCTGCTATCTCTGAAAGTAAAATCCGAGAGTTTGAGGTGGAGACAGAGAGATTAAATAGGTGAGCTGGAAAGTTAGATGTGTTCACACGTGTTGTCTTCTGTTAGCTTTGTTAAAGTTGACTGCTTTTTTACCCTTTTTGAACATTTCTTAGTTCAGTTCCAGCTCAGCTGTGGCAGCTGCAGATAAACATGGAATATGGTTGCTGAAGACGAGATTGAATAGTGTGCTAAGGATTCTTTCCATGAGTATGAGTTTGTTCATTATTAGATCAGCACGGCACCTTCCCCTGTCTGCACTGTGGAGTGTCCCTTCTCTGTGCCTGACCATGTAGTCATGGCATCTTTTTTCATAAGACACATCACTCCTTGAAATAAGGACTGCCATAACTTAGTCTGCGTCATTCTGGAATTAGCTTGCTTTGTTTTGTCCTGAGGAAACAGAATAATAGCATTTAACTGTCTCAATAACTGTACTGATGTGTGGTGGTGTTGCATATATACCAGCAAATAGGTTTCTGTCTGCAGGAGAGGGATTGCAGCTTTCTGGTTGCAGTTAAAATACTGCTGGTATTACCCTTCAGCAAGCTCTATCAAAACCAATGTTTTGTGTCTTTCTTGGCACATAAAATCAAAACTGTGGATCACGAACATGAGAATCGTGTCTCAGCATGTCTCTATCCAAATTCTGTCTTCCCCACAGCTAGCTCAGATTTAGTCTGATCAGTACAGTATCTCTTTTTATTTATAGGTCATGTTTTTGAAGTGCTACAAAACGTGATCCGTGTTTTCTTTTTTCTTTTTTATTCTCTTTTTCTGCACACTACACAATTATGCTTTGACAGCATGTATCATTATAGAAGATGTCAAGATACAGAAAGTGATGAGTTCTAGCAGCTAGAAAAGTCAGGGCTTTATTCTGGTAACTGAACAAATGGTATACTAGCCGTTCTCGTTCTTTGTCAAGAAGTCGGTGATTTTAGAGTCCCGGATGGCACAGATTTCTTCATTAGCTGCCTGTGCAAGGTTTCAAATTCTTTGTCTCTCTGGTTTTTGCATATATCCAATTTTTACAGTTAGGCATAGTACATCTCAGTTGTTAGCGGAGAGAATAAACGGTAACACTGGTATTCTGAATCTTCATTTTCATGTTCAGAGTTAACCTCATTGAGGAAGTTATTACAGTAAAGCTTCTGTTTGACTGTTGCCTGAATATTTGGACATTACATTGCCCCGCTGAAACCTCGTTCGTAGTTTGTAAGTTTGCTCTCTAATCACAACCCAAACATGACTTCAGGTGGAATGGTTACTCTGGATGTTTAGAAGAAAGGAGGCATTTATGCAACTGCATGATCCCTGCACACACCCACAATCACACTGATGAATATGCCATTTAAAACAAGTTGCAAATGTGGCGGCAGAAAGTGAGGAATGAAGGCAGAAAAATTGAGCAAAAGGTTAATATGAAACTGTCCTATGCAGCAGTCTTGTGGCTGCAAAACAAGGGTACGGCTTTCTGCTTGCTGCTGCTGCATGGGGTTATGACTACATTTTATGGGAAGGAGAGGAGGAGAGGATGACCTAAGAGAAATTTCTATCCTCTTGGCTGTTGGTAAGGGATGCAGATCTGATGGATTTTGCCATCTGCATTAAAAACACGTGTAGGCAAAAAAATTTTTGTTGTTTCACAGTATGATTGTCCTAGAATTTTCAGGACAGGACTGCAAGTTAAGATTGAAGGTTGCAAATGACTTCTTATTTTGCAGCCGTATTGAACACCTGAAATCCCAGAACGACTTGCTGACAATAACACTGGAGGAGTGCAAGAGCAATGCGGAGAGGATGAGCATGCTTGTGGGCAAGTACGAGTCCAATGCCACAGCCCTCAGGCTGGCACTGCAGTACAGGTATGTACCTCCACAGGGGGCTCAGCCAGGAAGAGAGAGCTGGGGGAGACTTGGTAGTAGCGTTCAAGAGTGAAGTTGTTAGTATGCCATAGTAATACTGTTTATTTTTTGTTTCTCCCCTGAAAAAGCACCCCTTTGGTTACATTACTTGACAAACTACGCAACTGAAGTTATTGCTACAGCATATTTCAACTCTAGTTGACCAGCATCTAACAGGAATGTAGAGGTTTCTCTCTTCATTCTTAAATACTGAATTAACATTTGAATTAGGGGGTCGTGTGTAGGCTCCCACTGTCTTGCTG
>VWZT01016165.1:148906-185459 GCA_013397055.1 Pachycephala philippinensis
CTGTTTGCAAAAATACTGTGTCACTTAACACCTTCAACTGCAACTAATTTGGGACAGGCAAGTTTGGTCTTCGGACAAATTGTGTGCCTTTTAAAGAATGTATTCTTTTACTATCAGCCTTGAGCAAATTGCAAGGAAGTGTAAATTGCTAATAGTATATTAGTATGTATTTTTAAAAACATTAAAATGCAACAGGGAATGTGTGACTCATAATTGGAAGCTGGTTCTGTTTCAAGGAGGAAGATCTTACAGCCAGGACAGAGCAAGAAATATTTTTCCTGCATCTTCTTTTCTTCTTACAACACTTTGTGTAGTATAATTATATTGTAGAATATAGAATATTGTATTTTGTGTAGTAAGAAGGTCTGGGAAAAGTTTCTCAGAGGGATCATGTTGACCACTGTTTATATTGTCATCTGTTTAAGACATACTTCTGGAACTTCTTTTATTTCAGGTCACTCTCTTCTCTTTTGTCTTATTACATTACTTGAGGTCAACCTGGCACTGTTATAAGAATGGGGAGACTGCCGCATGCTTGTGATAGAAGCTATGCGTATAATGTTGTTTAATATCCCTGCTGCTAGAAAAGTAGTAGAGTCATGAAGTTAATCAGCTATCTCTATTTTGTTGTTGCTATTGCAGGTATTGTTCCCCTTTAAATTGCAGTTAATACTTTGTGTGATTTTTGTTTTCCCTTTCAGTGAACAGTGCATAGAAGCATATGAGCTGCTGTTAGCATTGGCAGAAAGTGAGCAGAGTCTCATTCTTGGGCAATTCAGAGCTGCAGGTGTTGGTTCTGTTGGTAAGATGTCAATGAATCACTTAATTTTTTTTTGGCATGTCAGTTAGCATTAGAATTGGTTGTAATGGTGAATCATGTCATGACCCATTACTTAAGAATGCTCTCCGGTCTTCTTTTGTTTTTAACTATCTAAATTATTTTACACACCCCAAAAATAAGGGGAAAATACAAGAGAGCAATTTAAATTCACCTGTATATGCTATCATGAGGAGATGCCTCTTCTGGCAGGGGTGAGACTGTTGTAGGCATGCAACTGGACAGAGCGGAATAATTAAACAGTAGTTGTGAGCACAGGTGGCTTAGGGCCATACAGCTGTGGTAATTGCAAGTCCAGATTCAGTAAAATTGACTCCCCAGAAACTGAGTCTAATTTATGAAAAACTGGGATTAAAATAATACAAAGGTAGCATTGAATAGTTACAAATAAAAAATTTTTAAAGGCTGTAATTTTTCACCCCGTTTCACCTTTGCTCTGAAATTTTAAAACATTCTATCCTCTGTTTAGCCTGTATGTTCTGGATTTTTCTTATTTTGTGATTAGTTAATACTGTGGCTAAGTGTTGTTTTTTAATATGCTGCCTGCTAACTAATGGAACAAGCCACTATCATGGGTACAGTACAGTTCAGTAATTTGGAGCTTGACGTTGCTACTGGCTCTGTTCTTCTGATGGAAAGAGGTGATTACACAATGAAATTCCAGTGTTAATAGTCCCATTCCTTTTACTAATAGGAGAAGGCAGTCACAGTAATCTTCCAAGTAGAAGGAAGGGAAGCATTCAGAGAGAGAATAATTCTTCATGCTGTGCTGAGGCATAGCAAGTGCCTGGTGTGTTAGGAGCACTGGCTTCTCAGTAGAGAGGGTGTCTGAGCATTTCTTCCACCTTTCTCCCAAATTCTGTTCATTCATTTCCACGATGTGCTAGGGAACTTCTCCCAGCTGGCAGAGATCGGTGAGTAGCAAAAGCGAATTTAGGCTTGTATTTTCTACTCCTGTAGGTGGTAGAAAGAAATCTTAGAAGGGAGAAATACTTTGGGTTTGAGTAGGGTTTCATCTGACGTGCATTTTATTGGAAGAGACTGTAGTTAAATTTTTATGTAGGTGTCTGTCTACAGCTCTTAATTATGGTATTATCAGTTACAGCCCTGAAATAGAAACAGTGCAAATTTCCCATTACACAGCACAGCATGGAGGAAGTTGTGTATGGTTTATGTACCTTTACTTCACCATGAAATCTGATTAACACACCTAGATAAAATAACAGATTTTTGGGTTGAAGATCAGTCAAGCTTTATATCAGCATCTGTGAATGGAAAATTCATGGGAGTTGCATCACTTAAAGCTGAGCATATCCAGCTTCTCTTAACAGAACATTCACCCTTCCTTTCTTCCTCATCAATGTTAGTTCTAGTGCATGCACTTCACTCAGCAAGTATGAAGTACAGGTAATTGACTTGAACAAGGATTAAATGGAAATCCAACACAGAGCTGTTGGGTTTTGGTAAAGTATGAATATATTGTAGCTTAATCTACAAATACATTTGTAGATTTTCTGTGTAGCCAATAACAGTCTTAATTTAATGACTTGACTGCAGCTAAAAGACTGTAGGAGTAGTGACAGTGGTGGTTTCAGTCCTGCTTCTCCTGAAGCTACACAGGTGCTGTATAACCACTAAAAATTAGAGCAATTTAGTAAACCGGTGCTAGTTTTCTTTTGGCTAAGTATGCATGGCTGTAAACTGTGAAAGGCTGCTCCTGAGCAGCAGGGCACTTCTTCTGGTAGCTTGTAAGAAGGTGTCCTGGCAGACCTTAAGGCTTGAGATCAAGGTGCCTGTGAGAGGAAGCTCTGGAAATGACTACGCTGTGAAACCACACTGCACTGACTGGAGTAAGAGTTGTAACTGAGGCTGAGGCTTTTCCAGTGTGTTCATAATTTGAGCGTCCAAACCTAGTGTTAATGCAGAATTGCACAGCATTACAAACAGACAAGCTAAAATCATATATCACTTAAGACGTGTTGCCTGGAGCCACAAGTACCTGGAGCTTGTGACTGGGAGAGGGGTGCGTTCAGGCCAGTATGCCAGTTACCTCTGATGCTCACACAGAAGTGAAGTTGCTTTTACCTCACAGATTGGTAATTTATTGTCATTGTCTTAGTATAAACTGAGAGCGAGTAGAAGGATCTCTACTCTTGCGTTAATTTCTGTCTGAAACATTCTTTGCTTCAACACTAGGGGACCAGACAGGTGATGAAAATGTCACACAGATGCTTAAGAGGGCTCATGACTGCAGGAAGACAGCTGAGAATGCAGCAAAAGCCTTGCTGATGAAACTGGATGGGAGCTGTGGGGGAGCCTATGCAGTCACAGGTTGTAGCGTGCAGCCCTGGGAAAGCCTCTCCTCCAACAGTCATACCAGGTAACTGCAACTCTTCTGCTCCCCTAATCTCCTAATCTTTGATTTCAGACCAAAAATTATGTTCTATTGTATTTGCTGAGCTACCTCTCTTCACCTCAGTCCTCTAGCTTCTGTGCTTTGATTTGTAAGTCACCATGCCTCAGTGGTCTAATTGTCTTTGGACTTTGAGCAACTCCAGCCAAGAAGGGGTTTGTATAAATCTGTTGCAAATGGGTGACTCAGAACTTTGATCTTCCTCATAAAGGGCAAAACCATTACGTTTGTTTTACTACAGTGACTTTCTTGCGGTTTTATTGGAACTCAAATCATGTTCTTGTTACTCACATCTATTGTATGCAGACAGCACAGACGTGCAGAGAACCAGAGATCTGAAACAGGCTTTCACTGGCATTTTGGAGTGCT
Organism: Pachycephala philippinensis; assembly: GCA_013397055.1. Classification (NCBI taxonomy): domain Eukaryota; kingdom Metazoa; phylum Chordata; class Aves; order Passeriformes; genus Pachycephala; species Pachycephala philippinensis. The sequence continues at coordinate 152,527 of VWZT01016165.1, forward strand.
CAAGAATTGTTTTCTAAATGCTGCAAATCTAGCTATTCTGGTTTAAACCATTTTCTCTCCCTTCTTACCCTTTGCCCCGCTTCAAATTCTTCTTCCCATCCTGTTCTTTTCGCTCATGGAGTGGAATAGAATAGGTTCTTCCAGGAAAGACTGGATATTGCAGTTTTCTGAAGACCTGTAAAATAATGAAACTTAGATGAGCAATTATTGCAGAAGTGTTCCAGCTCAAAATATCTGCCAGCAGCTTCATTTTGAGTTTTTGCCCGCCTGTGGTGTAATTGTACTCTGCTGTGAATATGTGTGCTTGTGTATGGATACAAATTTGGCAAGTGTCCTGGATAAATATAGATGAACATTTTTCTCTTTAAAAGTTATTTTCGTTTCTCAGATTTGCTCTAAAACTTCATTTTAATTCAGTTTTCTAGCCAGTTCTTTATTCAAATGCTGTCATTTTTTTGACACTTCAGAAGTTTATTTTAGTACTGTATCATTTCCTCTTCTTGCTGATGCCTCCTCCAAAGGATCTTATTTCCTGCCATATGACTGGCATGGAATAGCTAAAAAGTGAGCAAAAAGGTAATCTGAGGGAACAGGGTCCAAATGTGAGGTGAATTTTAATGTTTTATTCAAAGAAGTTTCCTGATGCACTCTCAGTCCAAGAAAGCTGTGTCTTCATATAGAAATTATTGTGGCAGCATCTGTGCTAGTAGCACACTGATCACACTTGGTAGCAAAAGCATTTACCAGCCTTGGAAAGAAATTACATAAAGCTGTTTACAGCGCTTGGCTTGCTGTGTCTTAGGCCATATCTACACCTGTATGTGAACTTGTTGTCTGTGTCTACATGTAGTAACACATCTACCTAAGCCAAGCTTGTTTTCCATTCTATTGCTTGAAAGGATCATTTTCAGTTTTTCATGAGTACCTCAGTGTTTTTTCTTCCTTGTGAGATATGTGGTATGTAGTCAAGGCATAGTAACTTTTTTTATTCTAGAAAACAGTTCAGGTAGTTTGCAGTATTGACAGTGAAGAATTGTAGGGGGAGAAGGGTTGTTCCTGTTTTACTGTTTGCTTTCCTGGCCTTTCACTGGAAGTGTTTGGTAGGAATATAGTCTCTACAGCCCTTGCTTGTTTTAACAGAATTTTTGGGAGGATAAGAGTCTGTGTTTGTGTCTGTGTTCATTGGTGGTCAGCTGGACCTGTGTGTATGTGGCCGTGTAAGGTGTTGTCTCAGTCAATAAAGTTTCAGCAGAGCATGTTTAAAGTGGCATAGGATTTAAAATTTCGTCAGGATGAACTATGTAGTGAATGTGAAAATGCAATTATGAATGTTCTTCTGTGAAAGAGATGTTTTAGCTTGAGCCATTATCATTGTAGTATTTTTGCTTCTGGTGTAGAGCAGCATACTGTGCTGAATGAGGTAACTGTTAAAATTTTTTTTTTCTTTATGTGGAACATAGGAGATAAAAGCTCTTGTCACTCACCCAGAGGGCACACAGCAAGTCAGGAATTTGTGACATGAGCACCCTGATCTGATTGTGACTTATACATTGCTGCCCCTCTCCCCTCCCCCCATGCCCAAAGTAATTTATCTTTGCCTAAGCATACATAAATGAAAACATTGAAATCAATGAAAACATTTTTGAAACTTCAGCTTCTCCACAAAATATAAATCTTCTCTTCTTTCCTTCTGTTGTGTTGAAGTGACACGTGGTTAGAGGTGTTTTTAGATTTTTTCTTCCTGTGAACCCTGTCTCAAAAGAGAGAAGTCCCCTCTTCAGCTTACAGACATATGACATTTTGCCAGCCCATTGATGGAAAACCTGTCTTGGTCCAAAAGGCACACACTTTTCTGTATTGATATCACAGAACCACAGAATCATCAAGTTTGGAAGAGACCTTCAAGGTCATCCAGTCCAACCATCACCCCAGCACCACCATAACCACCCCTAAACCTTATACCCAAGTGCCACATCCAAACACATCTTGGACACTTTCAGAAATGGTGACTGCACTGACTATCTGGGCAACTTATTCCAATGCCTGACCACTCTGACAGTGAAAATTTTTTTCTAGTATCTAATCTGAACCTGCCCTGGCGCAATTTAAGGTCATTTCCTCTCATCTCCAGTGAATGCTGGGTGAACCACCCACCACTTGGAGACCACTGCAAAAATATTCTTTACGGTATTTGATTGAAACATACTTTGAATCTGCAAAACTGATTTTTCTTGCCTCAGATGTTTTAGCGTTGCAGGCTTTTATTTGCAGATATGTATTGCTGCCTTTTCCCTTTGAAACTAAATTAATAAAGCAGTAGTAGGATGGTGAAAACTATTCTTTGCTGAGACTTGTGAAAAATGACTAATTCTCCCTGTTGTTTGAAATCCTGTAGAATATGGATTTACAGTGGAATTGTTGACCCATCTTGGGCTTTGAAATTTCAAATGAAACTCTGAATGTCAAATCACTGAACGCATTACTGGGAGTAAATGCTTGGTGAGCCACTAGTGACAAGTGGTTAAAGACTGTAAAAGGGACCAACTGAAATGAAAATAAATGAAATGCAATGAAAGAGCATCTAAATTCATTTGACTGGCAGCAGCACCACAATAATGTTGCCAGTTCAGTTTTTGAAAATAGAAATTGGTTTGCAATGTAGTTGGAAGTCGTAATTATTTTAAATGGACAGAAGCTAAGTATAGAACATACACTGCCAACAAGGTTTGACTGATTGCATCTTTGGAAGGAAACAAAAGGGAAGAAGCCCAGTTGTAACACTGACTGAAAATATGGTGTATTTTATTCCCTGCTGTGCTAGTAAGCCCAGCCTTACATCTGGGTTCACAGGGGGACAGATTTGGTCCATTATATGCAAAGGCAATTCTTTTCAGTATTAGGCGGTGTCACAAAATATCTGAACTCAGTCAACTGTAGGAATATATCTCTCCTCAGAACCATCTCAGGTTTCAGATAAGTTGGTGACAGACAAGATAATCTTGGCTGAGGCATGCAAATAAGTTATTTAGAAATGTCCAAACAGACATTTCTCTGTCCCTCTCAGTGTTATCTGTGTAACACTTTGTTGCTGGACTGAAGCAGTCTCAGAAGGAAGCAGGGCAGTTTACCAAAGGTTCTCATTTTAGCTGTTGTTTGTCCTTTGCCTGGTTGGGGTATTTTTCAGTTTCTCAGGAAGTTACTACCTTCTGGCATTGTGCTGTTTCAGATCTCAAGCCACAATGTTCAGCTAGAAAGAAGGTGTTTGGGCTGTGTATACTGTGGATGAAGTATGTTCTTTAAAGCATTAGGCTTTGGGCAGGTATCCAAGCAAGTTCGTGGGTTCAGTTCTGACAGTGTTAATATCAGTTCCACCAAGTGTATTATCCACACCATTGCTGAATTGCAGATTTATTTATTTATTGACTTGATTTTTAACAGATAAAATGATGCTCATATAGGGTTTATGGACAATTTTTGTAGTGTACAGAAACTACTTGCAGAGAAGCACTGCTGAAAGCCTCCTTTATATCCATCCACTGCATTTTATACACACACACTCATGCCAGCAAATAAGACTGACATTATGCTGTACCAGCCTACATATTTTCCACAAATTTTATATGAAAATTAATTTGACATCACCCAGGCATGACATCATCTTAAAAGACTCGAGGGATGAGGCAAGTGTGAGGAACATTTCTCCTTGCTTGTTCTGATACAGCATCAGTGAGAATGGGCAGATTGATGTTGTATTCCCTCCAGCTGTGATGAAACTGTGATCCTTTCTCTGTCCTTACCTAAACACTTGAGAAATGAGAAACTGCACATCTTTTGCAACAGTTTCCTGTGGGTTTTGGATGGATGCATTATACTATAAACGTTTTCCTTTGTCCTGATTGCTGTTCAGAAGGGAGGGAATATCAGAAATTCAGGATGAAGTTCTCACAAGCTCTCATCCCTTAAAGAGAGCAGCAGTGGACCAGCACTGTGGCTGTGCAGAGCTGTTTGATGGGGCATTTGGGGGAACACAGCCTGACAGAGTTGCTGGGGAGATCAGAAACACTGCAGTGTTGTTTCTGTCCCACCCCAGTTGCTTCCAGTCTTCTGGGTGGGGACATGCTGCTAAATGCAGGGGGAGAGTGAAGGTTCTTGTCCTCTTGTGTGCTGGCTGAGACGCAAGTTCCTTGCTGAGCTCCCCTCAACTTCTCTAAAAAAAAAACCAAAAAACCAAGAAGAAGAAGAGCAGCTTGCTAGCAATTCACCAGAGGAGCCAACTCAGCTGCAGACAGGCAGGCAGGCAGCCAGGACTGAAGTAAAAGCAGCCTGAGTATCACTGGCAGCAGCCCAGACTGCCTTCCTCAGTTTGGACTGCACTCCCCTAACGTATATGTGCATAGCTGTGGGTCTTTAAGGACCAAAATCTGTGAATATGCACAGAGTATGAGGTCCAGCTCCACATAACAATAAACTTTCAGCATTTTTTTTCTCAGGTTTCATTTGCAGCAGAAGGGCTGGGTTTTCTTTCCTTTGCAAGGAAAAACTGAGATGAGGTCTTTGTGCCCCAAGATTTGAAGCCTTTAAAAGCTGTCCTTCCTCCAACAACAGCTGTTTTACATTTAATCCAGGAGAGCTCTGCAATTGCAGTCTTCGGATGCTGAGGAAAAAGCTTGCAACATGACTTCAGTACAGAATTAAGTATTTTTCACATTGTCTATCCTCATTATTTTTATATAAATCTGTACTTCAGCGAGATACCTTTAGGCTCGGTAAAGCAAGATTAAGTGTTTCAAGATTTTCTAATCAAGAAACAGTATGAACAAAAATTTGTTTCAGCTTGAGAGGATTTCTATGTATATAGGTACTGAGTGCTCTTAAGCTTCACTGCAGAAGGAAATGGATGAAAACAAAAGCAAAGACCTTCATTACAGCAGGCACCTCTTATCCCTCAGAAAAGGAGAGAATAATGTGAAATTAACATAGAACTGTAGTAAAGAGCTGTAATGGGATATTTCATGAGGAGGAAGGATTTTGAGAATCTTTGTAGACCTGCCAATTCTCTATCTTCTCCAAGGCTGTGCTTGGAATTTGTGCGAAGATAGGCAATTATTTCAAGCACTTCAAAAGCAATGTAGCTTTAGCTGAAGTAGAACCAAAGGAAAGAGAAAATTCGAGCCTATCTTGATAGGCTTCCCCTTTGCACATGCATAATATTTTAGGACATCATCCTGGCTCTCACAGCATCTAGCGGGTGGGACTTTTTTCCTTAGTACAAAAATGTTGAACAGCAGTGCAATTTGATACAGAAAGTGATTTATTCCCCTGCTGATAACTGAGATCATCTAGCATTCCAGACAGGCGCAGTTAATGGATGACTTATCCCTCACCCGGCAGCTGATTACAGGACCTCAGGAGACAGCAGGCAGCTTTGAGTGAGGCTGTAGAAACAACACAGCATTTTATTTTCCTTTTAGTGTTATTGCAACTATATTCAGCCCTGAAATGCTACAGCTGTGTCAGTCTGGGCCCCCTGCAGCACTGGCATGCAAGGAGGTGGGTAGGCGGCACTCAGCCACCATTGCTCTAAAGACATTATTACCCCTTCTGCTATCTCTGTATAAACACTAGTGGGGCAGAGTAATGGGCCCTCATTTGTTCAGAAGACCCACCAAGTCTTTTATGATGACTTTTTATTAAAATTCCTGCTACTCTATGGGTTTGTTTCAAACCGCTCAAGCCCTGAACGTATGTCAGTATGCCGAGGAGTACACCTTCACATGAACTGAAAGATGCTATCTCCTGGCATCTGCCAGTTGAATTTTGCTCAGGTTGATTCCTAAAAGTATCCGTTAAAATATCTGATGTGATAACTGGTATGGTCATCAGCAGAGATAAATGAAGTCTGGGTTGATTCTTTTTTCTTAGGAGATGCTTCTTCTCAAAGAAGATGAAGACTCAGTGTCTGAGCATCTTGCTGGGCTAGGTTATTGCTAAGAAGTCTTACGTAGCTTTTTTTTTTCCTTCTTAATTAAACAAAAAGTACTTTTTTTCAGAAGACACCATTTCAGAAAAAGTAATTTAGTTACACACCACTAAATACCTGGTTTGCAGAGAAGTTGTCACATGGTTCAATTTTCTCATGCAGCTAAGGGAATTTCTTTTCTGAATTTGTCACACCTCGCATTGCAATGTCCGGTCCATGCTGTGTCTGTGTCCTTTCTATGAGCTTCTAAGTAAGACTCAGATGCATTGATAAAGTATTGGGGCGGTGTTTGATGTAAAAATCAAGATTTTGTTCCAAATGTATGGTTTTTTAATATGATTCTTTCTCTTTGCAGTACTACCAGCTCAACCGCAAGCAGTTGTGACACAGAATTTACAAAGGAGGATGAGCAGCGGCTGAAGGATTACATCCAGCAGCTGAAAAACGACAGGGCAGCAGTGAAACTGACAATGCTGGAGCTGGAAAGCATCCACATTGATCCCCTTAGTTATGACGTTAAGCCACGTGGAGACAGCCAGAGGCTGGACCTGGAAAATGCAGTTTTGATGCAGGAACTCATGGCAATGAAGGTATTTCATTCAGAACCGACAAGGGAGCTGCTCTGCTGGCAATGCTCCTGTACCACAAAACATGCTCAGTCACACTCATGGGAGGCTTTGGTAGTGGTCACTGGGTAATAAAGGGTGATGTTGTTCAAGCACATAATCTGGACTGAAAATCCAGTAGTCAGAAAGTGACAGAAGGCAGTGCATTAACAGTGATGAGCTATGTGTGTTTTGAATTAGGCAAGGACTTCATCTGCATCTCTAAATTCAGAATGCTCTTCTTGACAAACCAGATGCTCTCTCTCTAAGAGATATGGCAGCTGAATTGCTCGAGGATGACCAAAAACCATGATTCAGCACTTCCCAAGAGACAGTTCATTACTTACAAGCTTGCAAATGTGCATCATGAATATTTGTGAACTGAAGCAGAACAAATTCAGCTCCTTTTAGTATTTGGTGTGGGAGGAGGAATGGTCTGTCAGATGTCCTCCCTAATGCTGTCTGGCAGTTGGTCACAAGTCCTGAGCTGTTCTAGGCACCGTGCTACAATCTGTAGCTCAGTCCAGAGTCTGAGCAAATAATAGGGTGTGTAATGACTTGCACTAACAGAGAATTTTGGAGAAAACCCTGGTTATATGTCTAAACATGTAACATCAGTCTAAAGATGTGATCTAGAAAAGCTGATCTTTACTGACCGGGTGTAGAGCTTACATCATTTTAAGTCTGTCTTCTGTATTGATTTTGAGAGGTGAACTAAAACATAGGAACATATCAAAGGCAATACAGGTGTATGTCTGCATTCAGAGTTTGTCTGGTTTTGGTTCAGTTTAAGTAAGTTTAATTTCTGCATCTTAGCAAGTGCTAATTTAGCCAGCTAATTGCAGACATGTCAGGTGATGGTATTGAGTGGTACAGCAAATCCTAATAGTTTCATAAGCTTCTAAAGTTATAGATTTTTGGTCAGACATGCTGCTTCTGGCTCAGTGGTAGCCTGGTGATAATAATTATGTTTTTAGTGGTGCTGCTTTTCCATGACGACAGATACAGTTTTGCAATAATGTATTCATTATTTGCAATTAGGAAAAGATTGCTTGCTAGCTAGATTTAAAATTATATTAGTTGTTTGAATACATGGTGGCCAACAGCAATGTATTCCCCACAACTAAAGCATGCAAGATGTACTGGTACGTTGGTAGATAATTAGATGTGTATTTCAGATATCACACTTCCTTCTCCTTTTTTTGCATCCAGATCTTCCCTGAAATCTCTTGTACGCCATTCTCACCTCCATTTTTAAATTTTAATTTACTTTAGTTTATTTTCATAATTTTAATTTAATGGTAAGGGCAAACTGCAGAGCTGTGTCCCTTGTGAGTAGTGCCCTTGCCTTCCCTGACCGGCAGGAACACCAGCAGTTGCATAATTTCTGGTATACTTTTGAGTGCTGGTAGTCCTTCTGTTCACACAACAATCATCTAACTTGTTCTTGACACACAGCATCCATTTGGCTGGACCTGGCACATTGGGTTTTCACTGCAGGAATTGCCTCTAGAAGAAGAACATTTTCTTCTCGATTGGGTTGTGTGTAGTGCATAGAGAATAGACACACATTTTGCATAGGTGTCTGATGTTACTTTCAGGCCTTTGCAGTACAGAGAAGCTGCCAGTACTGTTACTCAGTGTAATTTCTTGTACATTGCTGGAATTCATACCTGCAGGAAAACCTTATGTTTCTGAAAGAGACATTGTGAAAACTCAGATTTGTCAGATGTGTTACCTATCAGCTTGCACGGTTGTTGCTCAGGTCTGCAGTACACCTCCTTATCTGTTTGTCAGGCTAGAACAGAGTTGAACCTAAGGTCAGGACTCATTTTGGCTTTCTGAGTATATTTTTTGTATCAATTATTTGAAACAGGTACCTTACACAGAATAGCATATGCATCTGCCTTCTTCTGAGACATGGAGAATTTAAGTTTCCTTATGGTATTTTATTTAACTTGAAGCAGATGTACTGCAGAAGACTTCACTGCTTAGCATTTTTAATTTGTTCCCTCCCTTCCACATTCTTAGCAAGGATGACACAGCTGGACCAAGCTACTCAACGGTTTCCTGCATTGCTGGGTCTTACAATCTCCTACTGTCTCCGAAAACTTGGTTCTGTGTTGGAATCTCTTCCATTTCTGATTCCCAGTAGAAACTGATCACCTCATCAGTTTGAAAATACCTTTACAACTCTAGTTCTTCATTATTAATTAGAAAGATGATTTGAGGGTGGTTTCTCTGCTGCCCTGTTTATTATTCTTTTTACTGATCCAGAGTGTAAGACATAGTTGTCTGCCAGTACTCATGTAAAATTCAATTCTTTGCTTCAAGCAATAATTAACCATGTTTCCAAATACATTTTCGTCCATGGTTTGTCATCATTCAGTGGTCTTGCTTTGAGGTCAGTTGTTGTCATGCCCCAGTTAGCAAGGAGATTACTTCTGATGGGTGTAAATAATTCTTGGTTTACAGCCTTTCTGCATTTCAAAGGACTTAATCTAGATAAGAAATCTCAGCTTTCTACACCGATAATTTTTCCTCTTTTGTGTACAGGTGTTGATAATGTTGCTCATTATGTGCTTTGAGACTACAGTCTCTTGGTGGAAAATGTTAAGAATTCCATTGTCCACCTTTGTTACAGCACTTCATGCTCTTATAGATTTATGTAGTGAAATACAGTTAACTAGAGCATGACATTTGTCTGCTCTGATGTTTGTATTAATTCTGAAGGCGGGTATGTCCCTCCTTGGTTACTGTGGTCCTCCTGGAGTCATGACTTTTTGTGACTTTTAGAACTTTTTGCCACATTAGAGTCCTATATGACCTAATCGAATACAAGTTTTGATTTTGAGAATTCCCTGGTGTTTCTGATCATTTTGAATCAGGAATTTTTAATTTTCATTCAAGTTTTTGCCCAAATTCAGAATTATAATATGACTGCCAGTACAAAATATCACTCAATATTCAATTAATTAGTCCCAAAATAACTGCTGGATTTGGTACTTAAAGCTTGTGAGTTTGCATGGATTGTCTAAGTCTTCTGCAATCCCCTAGAAGAGGGACCATTTGCTGCCTCCTCCTTCAGGGTTTCATTTAGTAAATCCCACTCGTGCTCACACTCTGAAGATTCAGGTGTGTTAAACTGCAAAATGCTTCACAGCAACCTGTATATGGAAGAGAAGGGAAATAGTGAATATTCAAAGTTGGCACTGTCATTTCAATTAAATTTCGATGCAGTTTTTAGGAAAATGTATTTCCATGGAAAAAAATGCTGCATATGTAAAGACTCTTTAAGTAAACCTGAACTACTTGAATTTTCCCAGATGAGATGTGGCTGCTGCTGCTCTGCCTCACACATTGTATAGGTCCATACCACAATCCTCAACTGCAGTTTTAATTTTTAGCTGTCTTCAGCCTTTCCATTCCTTCCTGTTCCTTCCATGGAAATCTCTGTAAGACACTGGCTGACAGCTTTTTAACTTTCCCCCTGCTTTGTTTTTGCATCTTTACTTCCAAGTCACACTGTTTTGACATGAGAAAACTAACATATGGGAGGTGCATGGTATGTCTTGTGGGACAGGATACAAACCGCTGAATTCATATATATGGTGATCTAAGCTTATGGTCTTCAAAGGAGTTAAACGTTGATCGTCAAATTTATTCTGAGCTTGGATATGTTATAGTAAGTCAAAATTACGAAAATAAAGTAAGTTAAAATCTTTACATGATGAGAAGAAATAGTTCCACAGATTCATTGTTGTAGTGGATAAATTCACCTTTTTATTTTAGGAAATAAATGTCTCTTATTTCTGGGCTGAATTTGCCTAGCTTCAGCTTCGAGCCAGGAAAGATCTTGTCAGGACCATCCCACACAGACAGCCAAAAGTATCTTTTATTCATAAAAGTGCCAAAATACTCTGTTCAAATTACTTCTCAGCCTTCACTAAGAAGGCTAAGTAGATTAATGGTTTTAAAAGTAGAGGCTTAAGAAGTTAAATGCATACACTTGAGTATATCAGACCATCCAGTTCAATTCCTGTAATGAAATTTGCCCATCATTATTTATCAGTATTATTTACATTTTTTACTGTTGACAAAGGCAATTAATGGTAAGTTTGCATAACAACTAAATTTGCATAAACCACATTGAATGAAACTGGTTGTGCTTCTAACCTTCAGTTCACAAACAAGCAGATGAATAAATCAATGACTTTAAAGCTCATACAAACCTTTCCAAGCCCCTCAGGGTTTTAAAGATATGGATTTTATCCTTGCATGGCTGGTGATTCTGAATAAGCCAGTGATTACCTGTGATGGTTGTAACTGTGATACACCTGTGTGCACTGCTTACACTTAATCCAGACAGCAGATTTTTGGTAGGAACATTGATTCCCTTCTACATAAAAAGTTAGTCTAAATACGTGTCAAGATTTGATTTTGTATAACCTTTGTTAATAATGGCTTTCATCTATGAAAAACATTATTTTTTAATTCTAAGGCAAGATACCTCTGTTATTTTTGTGATTAGAATATTCTTTTTGTTTGTCAAAAAAAAAATAGTGACTTGTTCCTAGCCTGGCCGCGTAAGAAACTTCTGTCTGTCAGAGGTGTTTACACAGTGAACAAGTCTGGAACCAAACTATAATGCAGAAAATGTGTGCATGAAGTCAGTATTCACCCATCAGGTGACGTAGGGCAAGGCAAGCTAAACAGCGGGAACATTAATCTAGGTTGGGGTTTTGTTTTTTTTTTTTTATCAGTCTTTTGTTTGTTTAGTGGTGGTTTTAAGCACATAACGTAAATTATGTCGTAGTACTATCTCTTCAAAGGTTTTGTGAATACTGGCTTTTTCTGGGTATAGAAAATAACTAGGCATTTTGTTCAAGAAACTTTTCTGAGGTGTTGTTAATCACAAAGAGCCTTCTGGTTCAGGAATAACCCATCATTTGCTTTTCATGAGAGTCTGGGAGCATGTGCTGAAAGAAGGGTCATTGCACTCATGCCCTGCTCTTAAACTTCTGCCCAGCCACTGTCAGACAGATGTTACAACAGAGGTCTGTCCCCAAACAGCAGACGTTGTGTCACAATAGGTGACAGCTCTGTCAGAAGCATCAGAGCAGCAGAAGAATTGCACAGAAGAAGGAGCTTTCTGAACTGAGCTTCTTTCTATCAAATACCAGTGTCTATCCTCTGTGGGTCATATTTAGAGAAGAATGTAAGTGACTGCATTTTTCTGTCAAACTCAAGTTGTGTATACTTGGGATTCTGGCCATCTAGAGGAGGGAAGTTATAAATGGACATCTGATGGTGCCATACTCAGTTGCTCTTTTTGACTTAACTCATTCTACCACAGGGGCTGTTATTAAAAGGCAGGAATATGTGACCTCTGTGTGCTGTCCTGGTCTCTCAAACCCCTTCCACTGTAATAAGATGAATTCTTACATATCAATAAGAAACTGAAATCTTGCTTTTAGGGTGGCATTTGACCAAGTCATACACTTCTGGTTTTAAGACAATGGTCTCTGAAGGACTAAGTAGAAGGACAAAAAATTTCAGCAGCAATGGCAACTCTTCCAGATCCCTGATAGTTTAATTCTAATTTCACTTCTGAAGATCATAAAGGGATGGCACCGGTCCTTGACAAATACGCAATGTGATTATAAAAAGTCATCTTGGTGCTGATAGTGTTCTCCATGAAAAGAACCCTTAGGTTACAGGACTGGATGAAAATCTTGTTTAACCTCATCTTCCTTTAGGAAGCAGCAGCTTAGAAGCTTCCTTCCATGAAGCAGTATGCTGATAATATAATGTTTCTTCAACAGGAAGAGATGGCCGAGCTCAAGGCACAGCTTTACCTGCTGGAGAAGGAGAAGAAGGCATTGGAATTGAAGCTGAGCACTCGAGAGGCCCAGGAGCAGGCCTACCTCGTCCATATTGAGCACTTGAAGTCTGAAGTGGAGGAACAAAAAGAGCAGAGAATGAGGTCTCTCAGCTCAACCAGCAGTGGAAGCAAAGACAAACTGGGCAAGGTCGGGAGTCAAGCTACATTTCCAAAGTCATAAACATGATTAATTAAACCCTTCCCCTCCCTATTGCAGTAGTTAGCATGTTAATAATTCTCCTCTTTTGTCTATATGCAGATCTTTTCTCCCTTCCCCAGCTGGTAGGTGGTTCCTTCCATGCTGTGACTTAAGAGGACTTTGCAGAGTTGGTATTAAGCCTGAGCTAAAATAAGGGTGTTTTGAGGAGTACCACAAGACCAGTCTTGCCAAACATTCAAGTTGCTGTGGTTGAGGGTGTGTTTTGCCTGTTGCCAGTCACTGGAAACACTGGAAGGGAGTCTAAGCAAAATGCCATTCTCCCCTAAACACAAAATACGAAAAAATTAGCACTCATTTCTAGGAAGCATTTAGAGCGTTGTAGTGACAATCTCGTTCTCCAAGTCAGATTGTAATAATTCAAGAATGAAGACTTTCTCCCCTTAATGCAAAATAATGCAAGATAAACAGATTTCTGCATTTGCATTAATAACTTGCATTAAGAAATAAATAACTTGGAAAACTTTAATTTGTCTTATTTTAGTGTGGTGTCCCCAGAAAATTTCAATAATGTATTTAAAAACAAAAGCCAAGAGGTACGTGTTTCTTAGTTGTTCCCGGCAATACATCATCTGACCTTTTGATCCCAGTGCTTCTTTGTTTCAAATGTGGTGTCAAAAGAAATACAAGGAAGGCACGGTCAGTTTTGCACACTGTAGCAGAATTCTGCAAGTTGGTGAGCTGTGGTGGTCTACGAAACATTCAGAGGCATTTGTGAAGTATTAATCTGTTTAGTCCATTCCTTGGTATGTTGATACACTGCCATGTTGGTGTAGCATTGTGTTCTTTATTTCACCTTCATTTTAAAAGTAGCTGTGAACTAAGAAGCTTTCAGAATTTTCCCATTAAGAAGCTCAGTAACTTCTAATTAGGTGGCTTTTCCTCCTTTCCCAGGAATGCAGTGATGGCACCGCAACACCACTAACACTCACTGAGCTGAGACCATACAATGAGAGTGAACTGACTGCTGAGCTGACAAATGCACTCAGGAGGTAAGCACAGCTTCCCTCACCAGGGACAGGAGTTGTTCTGTAGGTTCAGAGAAAGGTGTATTTCTGAGCCTTCACTCTAACCCTCAAGTGGTTTGAAGAGTGATCACAGATTTGTTCTGTGAGAAGGAAAATTATCAAAGTCCTTCTAATTTTCTCCTCTCTCCTGCTGTTGTTCTTTAGCTAATGAAAATCTCCACGTGGTGCTCAATTCCATTCTCTTTGAGGTTCTCTAAAATTCAGTTGAGTTTTAGAAATAAAAGAAACCCTCAAAATGGCAATAATTACCACATTCAGGCAAGAATATGAGACATAAAACAGTGACAAGACATTCTCGTGTGCATAAAGAAATCCTTTAGTGAAGACAGGATTTGAAGTGTGATCTTTGGTTAAGAAGGTTGGCCACAGGTTAGAACTTGGGTAGGAGTTATGGGAGTGGGAATTGCAGGCATTTTGATGACTCAGATGCTCCATTTGCCTCCTGAGTATGTAAGTGGAGCCACAGTTCAATTACAAATGACATTGTGTGAGGCATTAGCTTTCCAATGGGAGAGAAAATTGATGTCTTGACAAACAGCTTTTATGAACAGCCAGGTTTTAAGCCTAAGCTTTCAGTACAGTTATACATTAGCTAGATATTTGTTTGTGCAGCAGTTTTTCATGCACCAGCTATGTGCTGGTAAACTTCATGATCAAGAAATTCACAGTTTTGATAATGGTTTCAGTACTTGTTCCACTTTTTCCAAGAAATGGCTGTATAATATCTAATCTGGTTCTTATATTTAGAATCTGTCCAAAATGCTGCTAAGAATTTTGGCTGGGAAGAGTATGTTTTGCTGTAATGGTGTTTGCACCCTCTTTGATGGTGGAATGTCCTTTCAGGCAGCTGTGGTGTTTCATTCCTGAGGTGCTTTTTTTCATAGGTGCAATGTGTGGTGTGCCTAGGAACACTTAAGCCTGAAAGGCATTATGTAAAAATGTAGGATCATTACCACTGCAGAATCAATACATCTCATACCATTTGCTTAGTAGTCTGGCAGTTGCTGAGTACTTAGTTTGCATGATGCAGGAAACAAAATTCCGTGGGTAAAATAATCAAAACTGTCACTTGTGTGTGGGTGGATAAAAGCAATCGACAAAGTAATTTACATAAACATTGCAGAGAGCCATTGGCCTCCCCCAGATCCCCCGCCCTGCAGCCCTGGTGTGAGCTGCTCCACCAGCATTTTCTCCCTTTGCTCAAGCTGCTGCTTCTTCCTGCTCTTGTTATTTGCTCCTGGATTTCGAGAAGATGCCAATGACCTTAGTTAGCAGAGGTTTGAGTATAGTCATGAAATGTGGTTTGCTGACAACACAGAGAAAACAACTTGCTTTATCTAGTAGGCCTTAAGTTGATTAGCATGGATTTCCAGCCAAGGGCCTCGCAAGTACAGTTTGTCAGGCAGAAATGGAGAAGAAAAATAATCGGATTAAACTGTACATAAATTGTGAAGGCTCTCTGTGTAATGGAAATACGACTGTACTAAATGTGATTGCTGCTGCCAGTGGGGCTCAAGCACAGTTCCTGCAAGCTGTGTGGACAGGGTATTTTTCTCCCTAATCAGTGTGCCAGCCAAATCAGGCTGAATGCTTAGCCCTTCTTGCCCTAAAATCTTGTCTCTGCCAGTCAGTTGAAGGTCTGTCTAGCACACGGAGAGAGCTTACTGCAACCTTTTTAGCCACAGCTATGCCAAAAAATACCAGCAGTCCCTAACTGCTGTTCTGGATAAATGGGCTCTCAAATATCAGAATGATACTTAGACTATCACAAATCCACAAAAGAGTTCTAAAAATGATCACAGTCCTTTGTCCTCTGCAAGTGTATCCTTCTCACCCACCACAGTAGGACCAGAATACAAAATTACAAATATTTGTCCCAATAGCTGTGTTTGCTGAGGGGTGGGGGGGAGATGTGAAACAAGTGCATGTCACGCTCTGTGGTGCAGAGGAAGTGTTTAAATGCCGATGTTCAGGAGTGTTTCAGGGCTGAAACAGTGTTTCAGCAGTGTTTCAGGGTTACAATTCATGCACAAGTCCAGCAATTGGTCCTACCTGTTGTTTCTCCAGGCAGTAGACACTGTTGGCAGCGGTCAACAGCTGCAAGGATAGGGGCAAAAATCCATTTGCTTTTGAGCTTTGTCAGAGCATGTGATACCAATCAGCAGCCCTGCTTCCTGTCCCCTCCTCATCCTGTCATTACAGAGACTAAAGCTGCTCCCCCCTCTACTACTTTCCCATTCTGTCCTTCTGTTGCTGTTAAATTGTCAGGTTCTTCTCAGTTAATTGAAACAGAGTGAAACCCAAATAAAACAGCAGGATGTAGTTACAGTTTGGGTTTTGGTGTAGTTTGGAAGCATTTATTTGCTCAGTCTGCAAATGGCCATGCAGCAGAACAGTCACATCCACAGAGCCAGGCTGGCTTCTCTGTGCAGATGTGGATTTTTTTGTAAATGTGGAATCCAGCAGTGTGTTGTGAAGCTTTTGTTGGTAGTGCCCATCAGCAGAAATTCAAGCCAGAAGAGTTCTTCGTCTATTGTGTCATAACGTACTTGTTCTAGAACAACTCAAGATTTCCTGTAGTAGTAATCAGCATTATAACCCATCTTTTTACAGAATTCACTTTCCTTTTACATGATCGCTTTGCTAACTGGGAGAAATGTAAATTATCTTTAAGTCCTGTGCTGTTAAAGTTACATCTAGGTTAACTAATTTCTGGTATTGTAGGCTAAGCTCACTAATTTAGAGACACATCCTGTTCCAGCCAAACATAAACACTTTTTGCCAGAGCCTTTAACAGTTTTATTTTCCCTTCTCTCTTTTCTTGATGGAATGATGAAGTGGTTTAATGGACATGTAGCCTCTTCTTTCTTGAATTTGACACATCCATACAGAAGCTTCTTGGCAGGAAATAACCTTATTCTTGTGAGGGCAGAAATGTGTTCTCAGCAGCCTCATGGCCTGGTGCTGACACCCTGATGATTGTGCCAGAGGCCAGTTTTATAAGACAAGATCAATACCCCAAAATCAGACACATGGCACAGTCTCTGAGGGAAGACCTTAAAACAGTCTCTTCCTTGCTGCTTTGTTCTGCTCTGCTGGGGCAGGGCAGGGAGCACTGTACATGACTTGATGAGTTTGTAACTTAGTAGGCACGTACCAGAGTATGCATTAATGCAGGTAAATGCATTAGAGATGGCAGGAAGGAGGTAGTAATAATTCCATCCTGCTTTAGAAGGATGATGATAATGGTGATAGAACTGATCTTTTCTTCTGCTAAGTTCCTTCATTCTGTGAAAAATGGCTCAGCTGGAAAGACCAAAACTTCTCCCTCTCCCTAGGCCTTGCCACAAATGCTTTGATCGTTGAGGTCCTCCTGTGGTCACTCCTTGTATTTCCACCTGCTGATACCTTTTCTGTCCATGTAGAGTTGTATTTTGTTCATATATTTAGAGAATCATCTATAGATCATTAAAATACTCGGCCAGGAAGGATCTAGCAGTACTGGGTAAGGACCATGGCAGGCAAAACACTTTGTAAGTAGGCTGACTGTTCAGACCTCAGCTGCATCATCATTTGGCATAAAATTATGATCCTTGATGGCTGTGCAGGGTTACATGAATTGTGTCAGTCTAGACATGTTTCAGTATCTCCCTCACAAAGAGTGGCTTTCCATCTGGCAACACTACAAAGGAGCTTTATATTTACCATGCCTGATGACTTCTAAACTGAGAGATAACGTAGTGAGTGATGCTACTAATTGTGAAGTCCCCGTGGAGAGGAAATGAGTAGTAATCAGTAGGACTGGCAAACAGCTCTTTAAATGTTAACAAAAAGTACATTTTGCACAAAGCTGTGGTCTCGCCTCTCTGGAGTGGAAGCTGCAGGTATTTCTAGTAGGACATAAAAAACGCATCCTATTGCAATAACTTCCTTGTGTCTGTCGAGACAGAGCAATGTTTGTTGCAGTCTTAGGTCGTTATCCCTGTCTGAAGACCGCAACCATGTTTTGTGCCAAACTGCTTTTCAGAGAGCAAACATTTCAATAGAAAGCTGGGCCAAGGCATGGCAGTGACTATTTCCTGACACAGTGTCAGTGAGAGAGAAATCAAGCCACTGTCCTTTATCTTAAATTTCCATAAACTTCATGTGGTGGCATCCTAGCTTGGCACGTTTTCAAGGGCCGACCTTAGTTTCATGATAGCAGGAGTCAGTAAAAGCATCATTGAAATGCAGGCCTATCCTGAGCATCAGTAAGGCTGTCTCAGAAATGGAAATAGAAATGCCTATAACACGGCATACTATAATGCTTCAGATTTGAAATTACTCTTTAGACTTTTACTGGTTTGTGAAAGCCTCTTCTTCTTTGACCAAGGTACAGGGTGAACATGCAGTGGGTAAAAGTCAGGGGAGGGAGGCAGGGGTTTGTGTTCTGGACCTACTGATGCATCCTCAGCTGCTTTCTCTCAGTGTTTGCTTTTCTCTGTCCTTCGATTATCACATCAATTAAATGAGGAGATAAGCAACTCTGAGGTAGTTGAAAGCCAGACACTAGTATAGGTTACAGTCATCGCAAGTTTCAGAGACGTCTCTTTTTTGTGACTCTGCAATATCCTGCTGTGGTTTCCCTCTGGCTGCCTGGGAGTTTCAGGAGGCATGGCCTGTCTCTGGAAATCCCTCCGGAGAGTCCCATAAGAGAAACCTTCTCATAAGAAGAGAAGTGACTCATGGTGGTATCAGGGACAGATTCCTTAGAAGCACCTCGAGTAGCTGTTTTTACCATATGCCTCACAGACAACCATAATTTGTCTTTTTCTCTGTTTTTGACATGGAGTAAGTTGTTCTTCTTACCACGGTGGGGTTACCTGAACTGCTGAGCTGCTCTGCACTTGGATATAATCGTCACAGGGAGCTCCAAATAGCTCCAGGTCTGGAGAGCTTCCAGGCTGGGCTGGCAAAGCTGTGTGGGAGGTTTGAGCAGTGAGTGTGGCAGGCATGCTGCTGCCTCCTCCAGGGCTGTTCTCCCTTTTGCTGCCAGTATGTTGCTTCCAGGACCACACCTGGCCAGTCTCCCCACTGCAGCTGGTGTAACACATGCCTGTGGTACTGTCTGGTTTTTGAGATCTGTTCTGAGCATCTTGACAATCAGCAAAAAAGCAGTACAGTATTTGACACTAGCAAAGTGGTTTTTAAAGCACCCTCTGTCACCTCTGCAATCAGGAAAGGCCTCCTGTGCACAGGTAGCTGGCAGCATGGGTGGTGCTTCAGCAGGTGAGCCAGGAAGGCATGGCATTCAAAGAGGGTGGCTCTCTTGGCATTTGTGTAGTGTTGCTGTGTTGCCTCTTTAAAACATATATTATATTCTGGTTGTTTTCCTTAGCAGGCCAAGCCAGACCAGTGAGGCAAGCATGCATTCGAATTAGCTTGGGGATTCTGCATGCCAGCCTGACCTAAGATGTTAGTTTAAACTGCTGATGAAAAGAGAATTTATCTGCATTCCTTTTAAATGTCCAGCTGTTATCTCCTGAGAGGAGAGGAGTCAAATGCCTAGGAAAAACAATCATGTGTCGCCCTGTTCAACTGGAAAAGTCAGAGGGGAGTGAGGGATGGTGCCAGGCTCACTACAGCAGGAGGATATCAGGGGAGGGAGTAGGAGTCGAGTGTGGGATGGAAGGTGTGTGCCTTCCCTTCAAAGCTGGGGCCTCGCAGATAGCTATGGACCATGCGGGAAGTGCCTTCCCTCCCTCTCCTTCCCCACCCCCAGTGGCCTGGGGCTGCCCTGCCGGCATGGATAGCTCTGCCGGGGATCCTCTGGCCTCTGTCCCCCTGGGCTAGCTGCTCCTAGTGCTGCTGCGTCAGGGCTTTGAGCCTGCAGAGCTCAGGGGCAGGTGCTGAGCTGAACCTGGTCGTCCCACTCCTCAGGGGGAGCCAGGATTTGAAGGGATCTGCCTGTAGCAGATCTCTTCTGATGGGTAAGAGGATGTGCTCTAGGGATGGCAAGACTCCTCTGCCTGGCTGTGGGAAAGTTTCTCACCTCCTCATTTGGAGAGAGCTCATTGTTCCTCTTTTGCTTCAGATTTGGCAAGAGGTGTGGTGCTCTTGACCCCAGGGCAGAGGGGTGGTAGCTGGTGCTTTCACAAGAAGGGGAGTTAGCTGGGTGCACTCCAAGCCAGGGGCAGAAAAATCAACTTTCTGTGTGCCAGAGAAGAGCAGCTTCCTGTTTGCAGCACCAGGGAATTTTTAATGAAATCATCAAGAGCAGGAAAATCTGGGAAGACTTCTAGAAGCACATGAAACCTGAACATGTCTGGAAAAGCCCAGACTGGAGGGAAAATATAAAGGTGCTCATGACCTTGCTTACATTACTGTGTGCCAAACATGGTGTCAGTGTGTGGAGGCCAAATTGACAGAAACACAGTTTCCTTTATGGCCCTGGCAGAATTCCCCACTCTCCAAACTGGTGGCATTGAAACCAGAGAAGACCAGTTAGCTCCTTCCTATTCAGCCATCCTGAAACAAAAAGCCCTTGCAAACCACTGTGCAACTGCCCGCTGAGTGTTTTGATTGTGAAAATACCAAACAAAAGCCTTTATTACCAGCATATTAGGCATTTCACTGAAAATAGTGTTTTTAGCAGATGTTGTAGGCTGTAGGCCTTTGAATGCACTCATTCTGAGCTTTTCCCTGGAAAGGGAGCAGTCAGGGATTTCCCCAGCTGACTTCTCAGCAGCAGAGCCCTTGTGCTGGAAGTGAGCCATGCCCTCAGATCACAGGCTCGTTCCCTCTTCTGGGAATACTTGCTCATTTTCTCTGTGCACATGAAGTGTTGCGTCTGTGTTTTCTGCAGCTCCAGCTTGCAGTAGCCACTTGGAGGAGGAACTGTTGGGATAAAAAGCTCTGCTGACTTCTGCAGTCCAATTGACTTGCGAGTCAGGGGCTCACAGAAATTGTGTTCTCCGAAAAGTACTTGCTTCTCCTTTCCTCTTCCCATCAAAATACACAGATAAGTGCTTTCTTGGGATACACAGAGGTCCACAGTACAGCCCTGGGGCACAATAGCAGTGTGAGTTTGGTGTGTATGCTTCCGTGGGAGTTTGGACCTCGGACTGTGGAAGACTGACTGGCAGCAGCAGGCTGTGCCTGCATCAGTAGGATGTTTTGTATGTCTGTAACATCAAGTGCAGTTCCATCCCTGGTTTGCAACTTTGACGTGTTCTCATTGTGGACACATGCTTCATATACGATATTGAAAATATTCTGCCTGTAGTGGCTGATTTTTCACATTCTGCAGTCAGGAAAGTACTATGGTGCTGGAAATCCCCGTAGGACAACACCTCAGGATTCAGTATCACTCCTGTTCACTGCCTAACTAAGCAATCAGTTTTGAAGAGAAACAAGTAAAGAGAACTCTTTCTGACCCAACTGAGGTGATCAGTGATAGAAACTGAGGGAAGCAGGAGGAGTCAGCACTGTGAGGTATGGTGTTCTTACCAGCCTGTGGGGTACAGCTCTGAGCTCTCTCATCTGCTACTCAAACAGAAGATGCAGCACCCTGGGGAAAACCTTACATGTTTTTAGTGTGTAATAGTCATTAACCAAGTGCATCTTCATTTCCCAGAGTAAACCAAGGTGTTTGCTCTGCCTTTACTGTTGCTGCTGTGTCTGCCTACTCAGGTGTGACTTGTTCTATGAAATGTCTCTTGAAGTAAAGATATTTAGATAGGCAGTTTTAAAATTAGGAACAGGTGTAAAAGTAGATCCCTATGGGTTGTTTTTTTCAGATTTTTGGGACATTTTAGCACATGCAATCTAACGACCAATTGCTTTCCGTGAGATTAAGGTTGGGTAGGCATTATCTAGTGCTGTTTCACTGACTTCAAGACATCATGGAAAGCCAAAAGAAATACATGTTTTTTACTGGTGCCAATGTAAATTTGAGTCATCTATAGATTTGAAATACTACCCACTGTTTCCTATTTGGCTAGAAGGTTCAGAACTGGCATCTCAAAAGATGTTTAAGTAGCTTAAACAGGGTGCATACCACTCTGCTGGCTCTGTGTCTTTGACAAGCAGCAAGACAAGGATGTTGTAGACCAAATGTAAAGAAATACAGCTCAGGCTGAACAGGGCTGGTTGAAAGGTGTGAGTGAGAAACAGACAAAAGGTGATATCATTGTTTTATCAGGTAACAGTCACCATAGCAACCAAACTTTACCATGCATGAAAAGTTCCTCAAAGTCTTTGCACTGTGTTTCTTTTCCACGCAGCTTTTGTTACAGCAGGTGTGTGAAGGACTTCAGCTACAGTGAACTGTGGCTCTACAGGGCTCTTTCCCATGGGACTGTGTGCAGTGTTTTCACAGCTATACCTTTTCTTCCACATGATGTTAAATCAGCCTCACGTGGTTTTGAGATTTCTCTGCCCATCCAAACACTGTGCATGTTTATTCCACTGGACTTGCTGTTCATACTAGGTTGTCATGCTGGGAGTGGTGCTACTGAGCCTTCCCCAGAACCTCCTGCTGTGGCAGCCTTTGGAGCAGAGAAGCATCAAATTTACCCTACTCTGTTCTGTCACATCAGTAGTGCCATGCCACAAACGCATTAGGTCTGGCCTCTACCACATCTCATCTTTTCTTGTTCATGTTCTGGGTCTTTTTCTTCCTGTTTTCTTTGCAGAACACAGATTTTGGCTGTAGACTGTGATAAGCCTTTCTGACTGCTGAGATAGGATATAAAAAATTAAGATTTACTTTTGGGGTGGATGGCAGTGAACTTTTAACTGTGAGGGAGAAGGATTGCATTACTTGAAAACAGAGACCGTGTTCCTTCAATGAAAGGACGTACGAAGAATATTGATGATCCTTCATCAACAAGGGCCCTCTTATGTTCCTTTTAATCTGGCTGGTAAACCAGCGCCTGAGTGTGTTGGGATAGACTGCTAACTTGGAATATTTCCCCGGCTGACTTTGTGAAAGCCCTTCTGTTGCTGCTGGAGCCGGGCGCTGTCCTTCTCTCCGGTGATAAAAGGCTGCCGTACCCAGGCCTTCCTGGGAACTGCAGGCGGCTGAGCTGGGATTTCAGGAGGATCCCATGTGCTCTCTGCAGAGCTGGGGAAGCTTTCACAAACTTCAGGGTATTCATTCCTGTTGGGCTTATATGGGAGCTGGCAGTCATCTCATTATTGAGATGAAATCAAGTGTACTCATGTAGCAGCACCGCAACAAAGCAGGAGGGAGAGCTGGATCACTGCAAAGTGGTTCTAGGCAGCAAAGTACAGACTTCATGTAAACACACAAAGTTCCCAAGTGTAAGGTTTGATGCTGCAAAATCTTTGTCCCGGTTGAGGCCAGCTCCATGTCATTCTTAAAACACCTTTTTTTTTTTCTTTCTTTTTTCCCCTCTTCCGAATCTTACTTTTTCTTTTTCTCTGGGCTGTCTATGCTGAGAGTTTGGGTCACAGAGAAAAGCTCCTGGAACAGTCCCATGTGTGTGTAGGAGTGGGCTGAGCAGGCAGCAGGCATCAGCCATCAGCTCTGCAGCAGGGAACTCCACAGGAAGAAGCACCTGACTCGTGCCACATGCTTACCTGGGAAATACTTCTTAAACCCAGCTTAATCCTCAAGCTGTAATACTTGCTCCTGCCCAGAATTTCTGTCTTGTTCACTTTTTCTTTCGCTCAAAGACATAGTTGTAATGTGAAAATATTATAAGGTACCTTGTTTCCATTCTGTCACGCTTCATGTAATTAGCTTTTGGTTTTGAGTTGGTAAGTACTGATAACTATATTAGCATTTTGTTTATCTTTGTGCTTATTTCTTAGTGTGATTCAATGCATACAAGAGCATGATCTACCACAGAAGTTTGTTTACTGTTTTGTCTGCTCTGTCTCTGATCTTGAATTCTAAAATGGTGAATGTTACAAATATCAATCTTTGGAAAAGGTTAATGTAAGAACTATCTCCTACATTATCCTAGTAGTAGTATGGAAAATATTGTCAGCATGTCAGCCCAACACAGGACAACAATTGATGCACTTCCAAGCTGAAAGGTTATTTCTGTTTTTAAAATAGTTTTCTTCCTCCTTTTCTCCTGATCCAGGGAGAAGAAACTGAAAGCAAGAGTGCAGGAGTTAGTGAGTGCTTTGGAGAGACTCACGAAGAGCAGTGAAATCAGACATCAGCAGTCTGCAGAATTTGTTAATGACCTTAAAAGGGCAAACAGGTAAAGGATCTACCAGCAGATGGATGCTCCATTGATGTTTTTTTGCTGTGTTCTTGCAAAGCACTGTAATAGTCCCCTTAGCTTAATGAGAAGTTTCTGGATCCGCATGTTCTATCCACATGTTGACACTCTAGGGTTATAGTTAGAGATGGGGGAGGCATAAACCTCCCATGCAGGCCACTGGCAACTACATAGTTAAGAAAAGAAAGCAGGGAAATAGGTTAATCTTAATGGCGTTACTACTAGTGATTGCACAATTAAAAAAGCAAACAAAAGACAAGGTTTATGAATCTGTTACTTTGTTTGAACTGCTTCCTTTTCTTTGGCTCCAGCCTCTTCATTAATAAACTGTCTTGGATAATCACACCTAAATTCTGTTGCTCACTCAGGGCATTTTATTTGCATTGTGTTTGGATGGTCTAGGACTATGGTGGACTGCAGCTGCCCTTCCTGCAAGCAGCCTGTCACTCACAATGTAGTTTTCCTTAAAGTATATTTGAAAGCCTTTGTGGTGAGAATCAGCACCCTTCTCAAGCTTTCCAACCCAGTTAAGGTGGAGGCACAGAAGCTACTCAGCAGCTAGCAAATTAGCACAAGATGCCATCCTCTGAATGTAAATCTTATTTTTTTTAAGTGAAAAATGCAAAATCGGTCCTGGGTTTTCTAAGCAGATTTTGGCCATGCAATGTTTTTATAAATCATGTTTAATGTTGTGGTATCTTGACTCACAAACAGTGCTATGAGACGTCATCAACATCAACCTCCATTTGTCTCTTTCAACCATGTTTAGTTTTCTTTACCACTTTACTGGGGTAAAGGTGAGTACTTTTCCCCAGGAAAGACACAGACATTAGCATTGGTCTAGGTTTGGATCAAAAGTTTTGGGTCTAATCCATTTTAAAGCACTCATAAATTTTGGGAAGGTGATCAGTATGCAGCCTTTGGAGTTCCCTGAAGGTGGGGCTTTGGGGTAGATTTTTTGTAGCACTTGCTCTGAACAAGCCTGTTTGAATTACCTTGTATGCCTTGTGTTTTTAACAGCAACTTGGTAGCAGCTTATGAAAAAGCAAAGAAAAAGCATCAAAATAAGCTGAAGAAACTGGAATCACAAATGATGGCCATGGTGGAGAGACATGAAACCCAAGTAAGAATGCTCAAACAAAGAATAGCTTTACTGGAAGAAGAGAACTCCAGACCACACACCAATGAAACTTCACTTTAAATGCATCTCTTTAAAGGATGCTTAGTGCCATTACAACTTTCTTTCTTTTGGAGGTTGACTTTTAGGTAGCTTCAAATGCTAAAAGCTCTGATTGTCAATGTTGACAAAACTTAAAAGCACCTGCTCTGGGATCCCAGAGAGGTGTCATGGGGATAATAAAAGTGTTAACCTTAAGGACTGTTTCATGATGTAAAATGGCGGTGCCTGAATCATGCTATAATTGTGTGTACATTGTCTGTGTTGTCATGTCTGTATTCATACAGCTTCTCGTCCATTTTATCAATGTCCCGTGGGTGACAGTGTCACACAGCAGAATAATTCATGTTAAGAGGTTTTCATTTGGGTAGTGTGGAGATCATATGAGTTTTCCCAATCCTGGAGCTCCCTCTGCCCACAAGTCCATACTGTAGCCTCAAGACTCGCTGTTGTGGTTACACCACCAAACAGGCAGCTGCAGAGTGGGGAGATGACAGGCTGGCTGGCTTTTTATTTGCACCCTGCTTGCAGTTCTGCTGCTCACAGTGCAGATCAGGTAGGAGAACTCCTGTTGATTTGGGAAAAAACCAAGAAAGCGTAGTTGCACCTCTAAAAATTATGAAAGGTGTATTTCTTAGAGTGTGTAAGAGGGCCAAAGGCTGTGGGTTTCATCCTGCCACACAGACAGCCTGTGCCAAGAGTGGGTAAGAAATTACAGGAGACCTCCTGATATTTATATTGCATGGTGTTTGCAACTACTTTGTAAAAAAAGTTGGTTTTTCTTGCTATATACACTATATCCAAGGTTTTCTTTAAGAAGCTGGGCCATTTTTGTCACGTGTATTGTGCTTATTACAGCTTACTGTGATAAAGAGGTAGAATGTCTTCTTTTTATACTTTTTTTTTGACCAAAAAAGGTACTTATAAGGAATGTACCTGTTTAATATTGAATACATAGGCACAAAACTATAAATGTGTAGATGTATGGATATCCAGCCACAAACAGAATGTGAATGGTGAAGTCTTACCGCTTCTTAGGTTAGTTTTTGTTACTGCTAACATTCTCTTGTTGAAATCACGTATTACTGTATTATCAAATTGACTGAAGTGCAAATTTTGGCTTGTTAGGTTAATGAACGTTAAGCAAATTATGGGGATCAGGTTGATTTCTGTAGGGGTCAAAATACAGGAGTCGGCCGTAGCACCTGTTATATTCAGAATTTGCTTATTTTTGACAGAGTATGTAAGACAGCTTTATGTGTGTCTTAAAAAGCCAAGCTAGAATCCCTTCACTGTGTTAGCCTGCTGCTGTGTTATGCCTCTGCTTTGCATTTTCCAGGCTGATTTCCAGTGAATCTGATTTCAGGAGATGTTTATCCTTTTTGCTTTACATGTTGAGTTGCACCTCAAGTTTTTTACTAGCATATTTAGAGTTATGATAACTTCTGTCATTTATTCCTCCCGTTACTAGTACTAAGGAAATACTTCTAGAGGACTTCTTTTGCCTACTGTTGGTTTAGGTCAGGCAGACAACATAGTTGTGGGAATTTGTGTTCAGAATATGGCATTTTTGTTAAGTCTTGGTTACGTCTGGAACTGTAGCAGTTGGTTTTCCATCTCTTACTGCTGTAGTTGCTGTTGTCTTCTATCCTTAGTCATTCCTACTTCTCTGGAGTCTGATACATCATCCACAAAGCCAGCATCACATGTGATTAATTGCAACAGCAAATTAAAACAATGCTGATTTCAAAATTTTTAGGTAGTGATCTTCTGGTTTTGATCGGTCCTCTTTCTCAAAATAATTGCACTTCTTAATTTATAATGTGAATAGAAATTTCTGCAAATGAGTCTTTTGAGGGAGGAGGCACATTGATTTCTTCTGTCTTTACGGTTCTGCTTAGCAGCTCTCTATGATGTTTCCCTTTTTTGGCCCAATTTTCTCACCCCCAGGAAGGTGGGGGTTTGCCATCAGCTTCAGTGGTAGCTGAGCACACTTGTTCTGAAGAAACACAAAGAAAAGTATCCACCCTGCACTGTGGCAAAAATGCAGTTAGACTTTGTCTTCTGGTATCTGCAACATCCATGTGACTTGAGGTCACCTCAGAATGTCCATGTGAAATACTTTTCACTGAAGAGGACCAGAAACCACTACTGCACTGGGCTGCCTCTTAGGCTTGTTTTTTCTCCCCCTATTTAGAATAATGGAATCACAGAATGGTTTGGATTGCAAACCATTAAAAAGCATCGTTATAACCCCCTTTTGTGGGCAGGAACATCTTCTACCAGACCAGGTTGCTCCAAGCCCCATCCAGCCTGGCCTTGAACACTTCCAGGGAGGGGGCAGCCACAACTTTTCTGCGCAACCTGTGCCAGTGCCTCAGTACCCTCACAGTAAAGAGCTTCTTCCTTAAAAAAATTCAGATACTCTTTATATAGAGGCATAAAAAGCTGCAGCCTCAGTGCCTTTTCCAGGCCTAACAATTTGCTGATTCTGTTTCACTACTTTTAGCACATATCTTCCCTGCCAACTGTGCTCTAGAAGTTCTTCAGAATAATTTGGAAATCATCAGTAAATGTAAACCGCTCCGTTTTTTTCCCCGTAAGGGTTGTAGATAATAAAGCAGCACTGGTACCATCCAGCCACAGCAGTAGCCAGTTTGCCAGATCGCCAGTTCAGCAAGCAGCTACTGCATCATTGGCTGGCACCCTGGAAAAGATCAACAGGGAAGTGGTCACAGGTTTAATGTTATTGTGAAAACTCTTCAGTAGTGATAATCAGCTGCAGCTCCAGTGTACCCCATTAAAATGGCACCAACACTCAGAAAAAATGCCAAAAAAACCCAAACTCCTTTTATGCAACTCTGAAGTACCAGCACACCAGAAATACCTGAGTGTGCAGTGCGCCATCAGTTACAGCAACTTAATTCTCTTAATGCTTGTTGCAGAAATAATTAATTTGCAAAGGAAGGAAGAGGTGGTTCTTGCCAACCGAAGTCCATTCATGAACTAATGACTGGACTTTTTTTCATTTTCTTAAGTCACCAGAGTGCATGAAACTTTGTATTTCACAGAGTGCTCAGAAAAAACTTTTGCTTTTTTTCTAATTCTATGACGTATAAATCTTCACCAGCTTGAATGTACTGTTAGCTATTAAAAAGCACATGTGACTAAGTTTGCATTCATGTCATGTTCTACTGGTTTTATTAGAATTTTCTCCTCCTTTAATACTACACCACAAATTGTAACTTTAGAAACTTTTCACCTTACTGAATTAGCTTTAAATGCGTTTGCTACCTTTTAGTTTCCTAGCAGCTGTAAAATAGCTATTTTGTGTTCATTTGATATAGAATTGTAAAAACTGCATTTATTTATACAGAGGCATTTATAATACTTATTTTACAAATGTTCTTATATTCTGAATAAATTTCTAATGCTGTTTCTTTGCCTTGGGAGTTGTTTCACCATGGCTTGTGACCTTACTGTTGAATGGGACTGCTTCAAGATACCTTGGCACAAAGGTATCTCATCTCCAAGATAAGTAGCTGAGGGAGATGGTCTGACATTGTCAGGAAAGTTCACATAATAGAGCCACGAAAAGCTGTTAAGAGCTCAGATTTGGTCACAGGTTTTAGCTGGGCCCAAGAACATCAGTACTTCTTCCCACAAACCCTCTACAGCTTCAATGAATACTTTATAGAAATGGAAGGGCACATGTGAAACTGCTTCCACACATCCAGTTCTTTTAATAACAAGTTATATGGACCAAAACAAAAAGAAAACAAAGTACTCAATATTACATGAATATTCTAAAATCACTGATTGAAGTTCACATACTTCCTTTCTCCAGTATGTCTAACACATTTTTAATTCTTTTTTCCATTGCGTTGAATGGGCTCCTCAACCACCTTTACAACGGACTTCAAAAAATACTTCCTTTCCTGGCACGAGCTATAATCACTGCTGCTGACTGGCTTAAGGCAACACGTAAACATTCTACAGTGAAAGAAGAACCTGTACCAGCAGCACAGGGTTCACATTTCACAATGACCAGCAATCCTTATATGCATACTTCAGTACTTCAATAAGTTTATTTATAAAGTAATTTAATTTTACAGAGGAAAAAATAACAATATAGAAGAAAATGCCAACTTAGTCGTAGTCTCTTAAATGGTGTGCTTCAGTTTCTGAATCAATTCATAACAAACAAAATCACAATCGTCAGTACAGCGGATGTTACAGGTAGTTACAGATTTTATTTAATACAATTGAAGAGCTGACTAATGCAAACTTCCTTCAAAAGAACATCACGGAAGTTGAATAAAATCTGTAGTGATTTTAACCGTTTAGCTGTACGTACCTTCTCTTTAATTAGCACTGATGTGCCACTTACAGAGGAAAACAGATCAAGTTCTTGAGCTTTAAACAAACAGGAAGACATCACCCTTCATGCATGAGCCATACCACAGAGCACTGGCTCCTGTTTTCTGCGAGGCATGCAGTGCTGCCCTGAAAAGTGTCATCGTTTGGAAGCAATACCCAAGTCTGGGTCCTGGAACGTGAACACCAGTCGAGCATTCTGCCTGAATTAACAACCCCACACCTTCTTCTGCGGGGGTCTGATTTGCTTTTAAATGGTAACAGTGCCTTGCAAACCCAGCTAAACTGCTCCTCAGGGATGAAGTTCAACTTCCACATAGTGCAGTGCCATGCAGACACAGTAAAGTTCTGTTGCAAGTATTGGCATGAGAAGTATTTGCAAAGAGTTCTTAATCATGCAGTTTTCCATACTTTTTCTGCATAACAAAATCATGTACCCAACCAGTAAGATAAAAATTTCATCTCCACAGTTTAGTAATT
Source organism: Pachycephala philippinensis (assembly GCA_013397055.1). Classification (NCBI taxonomy): domain Eukaryota; kingdom Metazoa; phylum Chordata; class Aves; order Passeriformes; genus Pachycephala; species Pachycephala philippinensis. The sequence continues at coordinate 182,516 of VWZT01016165.1, forward strand.
TTGATCAAACTGCTTAAAAAATTTTGCACAGTTTTTTGCACTGTTGGAAATGTGTCATAGAGAACTGTGTTTGCAGGATGTGTTTTCTTAAAAAGCTATGAATGCCTTTTTTTAAAATGATTATTGCTCCATGAGCTGTAATCATTTTCTTAAAGGCACTGAACTGTAACCCATACTGGAAAGAAGAAGCTAGTTCTTCTGATCAACAATATAAATGCTTAGAAATGACAAAATACTCTGTTTTCAGTAAAATCCATAGAGACCTTTTCAAATTTAAATATTCTGTACTCTGTGAAATGTTTACAATTACTTAAAAGGAAGCGCTTTTTTTCCTGGAAGAATTGAAGGACTTGAAGACACTTTTGACTTCTCAGAAGCATCCAGAGCTGAGAACAATTTAAAGATAAGGGTTTCTGTAAAGCTGAACCTGTACAAAAAAGTCTCACTGAACCTAACATTTTCAATGGAAAGACAAGTTAAACCCCAAGCATTTTGTTTTATTGTACTGCTACCAATCCGGAATAGTTCCTCTGACACAGTCTTGAATTTGGCCAACGTAATTGTTGTTTATGTTGACTTCCTTTTAAGTTCACAACCTACATGAAAAAGTGAAATGCACACACAGCACAAATCCTACTGCATCTATCAGTGCTTACGAACGGGATTAAGAACAGTGCAAATACTAGCATTTAGCCTACTTCCATTCTTGAACTACACTATTGCTATAAATGCATAAGAACAAAACCTATTATGGAAGAGTTTCTAAGTCTAATTTACTGTAAAAGCACCTTCAGTTAGTTTGTATAAATTTACCATATCTTAAATAATTTTGGTTGTTTCAAAAGCAGAAATATTGTAATAACAAAAACAATTTGAAATTATGAAGTCGTGTATAAGCACCAGATTATTTAACATTTACAGTGCAAGACTTAAAATCGGTTTATTTACAGAAATTAAATCAAGAAGAGAGACTATCCTACTAGTTCTCAGTAACTATGAGCTTCCTAACACATTTAGAATATAACCTCCTAACCTAAAACATGAAGGCACCTGGCTTTACCTCTGGAAGAGAAACCTGTTGCTCAGAATTTGTAACAAAACCCCAGATATCTGAGGATTAAGCAGCCCACTGACCCCACAACTGGGCAGCCAGTTACCCTAGAGCAGCAGTACTGTCTTGCACCACAGGATATTGGAGTTTGGATTCTTAATGTAGACTCTCTGCTCTTCACACCATAATGGCATGAGTGCAAAAGCAAATCACTACATTAAGTAAAGGTTGGAAGAACTGTGTTCTTATCTGAAATTACAATCTGAGAGCAAGTATGTTAGAAGTAGCCAGACCCGAAGCCTGCCTTGTTTTTAAAAGTAACTGTTACATCTATAACAGCCACAGGTAGGTGAAGGAAAAACACTAACTATTGTTCTCAAATCAACAAATTAATTCAGGAAGGTTGGAACACAGCACAGAAGCCTGCAACAGTGATTAGGCCCAAAATTTCATTAGAAACTATTTACGCATGTTTGGTCTAAAGAATTTATATTGTGTTAAAAAATAATACTTTGATTGTGCAATAAATAAAGCTATTTCCCCCACTGCTTCCCAGACCCACTGTTGCCAGACTTCAAACTGCGCAAGACACAGTTACTTTCAAAAGCTGGATGATTGATGTACATCAAGGAGCTGAAGTCAGCAGCACTTCAGTCACTTAACTGGGCAGGCCACTCTTCAGTCCGAGGTCAAAGTATAGAAGCATTCTGAGAAGAAGAGATGCTAAAAACCTCATGGTAAAGCAGGGAGTTGATGTAGTACTAGAAACTGCACACTAGTACCAGATTCCTAGTACCCCACAGCTGTAGGTTTTTTTGCTAAATGTTTGTTTACTCCATAAGATGATTCCAAGAACATTGACTGACCGTTCATAATCTGAATAACCCCTAACATGGCAGCATTCTCAAATTGACAGTGTTTGTTTTTCAAGTATCTCGACACCAGCTCTCGAGTCTGACATGCAAACAGTTCCTTTTTCCCTGTGTCTAGCTCCTGTAAAGTAAAAACAGAACTAAAGCCTGTATCTCACTTGCTATTTCTTCACTGTTTCATGGAAGATAATGTAAACAGTACTTCTAAACTTAGAGATACAATTATAAAAGGATGGTGACATAAGAACATAAAAAATAGTAAACAAAATGTTCACTGCGCAGGGCATGACAGAGCCCACCAAGTGGATCACATGCCACTACACTTCCATAGTTTTAGAATAAACCTTACTAAGAAAGCAGAAAGCAATGCTACTACAGGAAACGGTACCCTTACAAAGAAGTAAGTTATTGCATATTTATCACATTTATTTGCAACTCACATTAAGGCTAGGTTTACTAAAATCATGACATATGTATAAGCTTCACTTTGGGTTGCTTAATGAAGCAACCAATGTCTCTTATACTGAACCAACCTTTCACTAAGAAGAAAAGAATGACACAGTAAACAGAGGGCAGCCAGCATCTCCTATTCATAGAACATGCTTCCATTGTTCTAAAGACTTCTCTTGCCTGGGACAGGACTTCCCAAACAGATGACAGATGCTCCAAGTTCACTGTTTCATCAACATCCCCATTATTTCACAGAGCACTAAATGATCTATAACTAATTTATCTGAAAAGTCAACTTACTTATAAAAAGATTTCCACAGCCTGTTACTTAATTATGCCTTAGGAGAGTCCTGTTAACTCCACAGGCAGTAGCAGCCTCAGGATATGATACAAACTTCTGCCTCACCATGAGTAAAGGCACTTTTGCTGGGAAATCAACTAAAAAAGCACTAAAGAAGTAACTAAAGATTAGTTTTCACCTGAAGCTGAATTATGTAACCTCCTCCAGCATTATCCTACCTTCTCAATTACTCTTCTTTGTCATTGTATGGCCTTTGGATACATTTAAAAA
>VWZT01016172.1:8185-19396 GCA_013397055.1 Pachycephala philippinensis
ATTAAAAACAAATTTATCCTCAAAAGAGAAAGTTCTGTATTACCAGTTTTGAGGACACAATTTTTTTTAATGTACACTTTGAAGATTATGAGTAGTTTTATTTTTGTGTGTGTGAGTATACAACTCTTTTTTTTTTTTTTCCACATTTCTAATGATGTTACCAGATTTCAATTAAAATTTAATTTTCAAGTCCTTGGTGTAATGAATCTTGCATAAAATCTGTTTCTATAAACCAGACTACCACAAAGAAATAAAGAGTTTGTTGTCAGTTGCTCATAGAGGATAACTTCCAGGCCATTTGCCTACTTGAAATTGTGTCCTTGACATCCTCAAAAACTGCCCATTGTACAATATACTTTTCTGCCCTGCTTTTCTCATCATATTTTAATTTTTTAATCCTAATAGTTTTGGGCAAACTTACCCCTTTTTTTTCAACTCTAGAATAGAAAAAATATGGTTGACTGCAATAGATGATGGCTGTTGCTCCACTCCCAAGACAGTCTCCAATGTATTTGATCCACTAAAACATGAGAATTCACCAAAAAAAAAATATTTTTCTGTAATTTCTATGGCCTTAAAATCAGTCCCATTCTCTCCTTCTTCATTGCCCTTATTTTTTGGTTCTGAAATAAAGTAAATCATATTCCAGACAATAAAAATTTTACATTTGTATTAAAACTGAGTGCTGTATGCCAAGACAAAAAGAGTCCTAAAGACAGGGAATTAATAAAAACTGGGTAAACACACCAAAAGATACAAGAGAGAAGAATCTGACTTAAGAAGTTCAAAGGAGAGCAAAGAATTTAAAGCGGAAATGTTGATTCAGAATATAAGGCAAATGAAGATGGTTGTTCTGGAGAGTTCATGATAGAAACTAAAAAAATTCTATGCAACACCAAAAAAGAAATTGAGAATTCTTTAAGGGCAATAAGCTAGAAAACATAGGAAAAGAAAAACATTAAATGAGAATTTCTTTTGTTACCATTTTATTAAATGTGAATAAAAAATGCTTAAAAGCATGAGTGCTGGGTTTACTTTTTTTGTTTTGCTTTCATTCTTTTGCATTGTTTTTACTCTTTTGCACTGCTTTTCCTACAGAGCTGAAGGAGAACAGCACAGTACAAGGAAAAAGCAAGGAGGAAGTCTCTGTAAAACCCACTACCATTAATTATTCAACGTGTGGTCATATTTATTGCAATCATTACCTCCTGTGTTTATTGGCCATGCAGTATCTCAGCCCCTGATGCTCTTTCTGGAATCAAAAATGCCCTGTCTGGCTTTCTGACATCTTGCACCTGATTATGTAATTTCCCACAAATACTGCAAACTGATGATGAACTCACTCCACTTAAATATGCTGAATAGAAGGGATTCTCATAAAGGCATTAATTTTGTCTTTTGGAAACATGAAAACTGTAGGAAAAGTCATGTTTTAGTGAGCTGTTTAATATTCAGGCTCCTAGTACAGACAATTTAACGAGAATACGATCATTTATTGGCAAAACCCTGGGATATTACCACCTTAGCATTCTTCCTGCCTCCCATAAAACGATTACAGGTCACAGCTTTATTTGCACTAGTGATGATTTGAATTCTAATATTTTTATATTTGGCTGGAAAAGGATACTGTGGAATAGATTACAGATATAGAAATTTGAACTCAATTTCTCTTTTGTCTCCCCTTCTAAATTGTTTGGCTCCTCATTGAATGAGTGATTTACTTTTTATTCCACACACATATTTGGTTTCGTGTCTTCCTGGCAAAAAGATGGTGCTTAGTGCAATCTAAGCTGAAGAGCTGTGACATGGCTGTCACCTCATTTCCTAAGCAGAGTAAGCAGAGAAGTTCATTAAGTCATGAGTAGTAGCTGCTCAGTGTTTGGAGGGATAAAATACACTTTCTCCTACATTTTGGGATCGCTTTAATAATCTCATCACTATGCAGATTATATGCAGATTATCCACACTGTGTCTTCAAGATCCTTGATTGCTTCTTGCTATTGCTGATAAAAATGATTTTCAGAAACTGAAGAACTGAAGAGAAAACAATTAGATCTTTTTCTCTCCCTTTTATTTCCTAATTTTATATTTTTCTTCCCTTAGCACATTTTCTGAATCCACATCTTATGCCCCTGCCAAAACATCTCTGCAAACTTTATTACTTTTGAGCAGGTTTCATCCACTTTTCTTTAACTATTTGCTTTTTTTAAAAAAAATAACAGACCTAAAAATCTGTACATTTTAGAATGTTTCTTCGGTATTTAAAGTCTAACCATAGATTTTTAAGGTGTACCCACATTAACCCTTTCACACAGAAGAGGGTGAGAGCCTCTGACCTTTAATTTAGTGGTGAAGATCAGAGAGCTTCTCTGCAACCAGATGCTTTTCCTTCTTTACCCCCAAAATATCTCCAGGAATACTCTGAAAGGAAGATTTAAGTGCTCTTATGAAAACTTGTCATTCCAGGAAAAGTCTAAAGGAAGTGGCATAGCTGCTCTGGGACGTATCTTTATTAAAAATGAATGTGGTTTTTTTTATTATTGTCAAAAATGTGCTAACTCTGAAGAGCCTCTCATTTTCAGAGGGATGAAAGCAACTTCAAACTTGTCACTGAGAGCCAGTCCTTCCCCGCTTGTGATGGTCTGTGAGGTCCTTTATATGGAGCCCACCATAATCTTTGACACAGATAAGGAATAGATTTTGTTGGGAGCCACATATTTAAAAACACAGAGCAGGAAAAAAAAAATGTAGGTAATTTTTAAAATAATAGTTGTCAGATAAGAGTTAGGCTGCGTATTTAGAGCAATTTTAACGCCTGAGTGAGAGACACAAAGGCCTCACACCTCCAGGAGCTGAAAACCCTCAAAGTTTTCAGCTCCTGCCCCCAACTTTTTCCAGACTTTTTGCCATGTCATAGGGAAAGAGTTTGTTTCCTTATTTACATGGTCAAGTGACCATATTTAAAGCCCAGTCACTTGCATTTTAAGAGGAAAAATGGATGGGTTTTTAAAATATTCAGATGGTCAACTCTGCTACCAGCCAAAAACACCAAGAGCAATGCAGAGGGTCAGTTCTGTGTGAGCAGTGTTTGTATGAAAGCACAATTAACCCTTCAGGATTATGGTTTTTTTGGCTTTGATTGTTCTAGTGAACCTGGAATGAGGATNCAAACTTGTCACTGAGAGCCAGTCCTTCCCCACTTGTGATGGTCTGTGAGGTCCTTTATATGGAGCCCACCATAATCTTTGACACAGATAAGGAATAGATTTTGTTGGGAGCCACATATTTAAAAACACAGAGCAGGAAAAAAAAAATGTAGGTAATTTTTAAAATAATAGTTGTCAGATAAGAGTTAGGCTGCGTATTTAGAGCAATTTTAACGCCTGAGTGAGAGACACAAAGGCCTCACACCTCCAGGAGCTGAAAACCCTCAAAGTTTTCAGCTCCTGCCCCCCACTTTTTCCAGACTTTTTGCCATGTCATAGGGAAAGAGTTTGTTTCCTTATTTACATGGTCAAGTGACCATATTTAAAGCCCAGTCACTTGCATTTTAAGAGGAAAAATGGATGGGTTTTTAAAATATTCAGATGGTCAACTCTGCTACCAGCCAAAAACACCAAGAGCAATGCAGAGGGTCAGTTCTGTGTGAGCAGTGTTTGTATGAAAGCACAATTAACCCTTCAGGATTATGGTTTTTTTGGCTTTGATTGTTCTAGTGAACCTGGAATGAGGATTGTAACATTTCTCACTACACAAATCTCCCTATGAGGGTACAAACTAAACTTCATGTCATGCACCATTTATTTTAACAGTGTTTATTTTTGAATGAAAAATAAAATAAATTGAAAAGGGATCAATAAAGCCACCTTTTTTTTTTTCCTAATGAGCTTTTCCTAGGGCCAGAAGAAACATTCTAAATGCACAGATTTTTAGGTCTTTTATTTTAAAGAAAAAAAAAACCCAAATAGTTAAAGAAAAGTGGATGAAACCTGCTCAAAAGTAATAAAGTTTGCAGAGATGTTTCAGCAGGTGCACTGCTGATAAGCTGCAGCTTAAAGTCTTAAAAGGTCATTTGTAATTCATACATAGACCTATATCTGTGCTGCCTGTACTTTAAAAGGTTGTGTGCAACAAGGCAGAAAAAGAAATTATTTCAATCTTCTAAATATTGTTCCGATAAAACCTTCTGAGACAAAAAAGTTAATTTAACGCCTGCGGCACCCAGAACGTTCTGTTTCTGCAATTATTTGCGTATTTTACACGGTCATGTGACAGACTATTTAAAATACAGAGGATCATCAACAATAGTTTTTCCACAGTAAAGGAAAGTCCTATAGAAAAAAGCAGGTAATTTGAATTTCTAATGAAAATGTCTGCAGAGGTAAGTTCTATTATTTTGTTGAAAATGAGTGTACTTCAAGGACAATAATATACTTTTTTTTAAAACAGTCAATGGCTGCAAAAGTCATGAATATCTACCTAATGCAGACAAATTATTTGGACATCCTAAAAACTAGAGGCAGTGCAGAAATAGGGAGAGAGAGGCAGAAACAGAGCCTGAAAATGTGTGGTCCCACTCCCAGCATGAAACCACCCAGACTCCAGACAGGGCTTATAGATGCACTGGCACCTGAGCTCTGATGTGCCATTTTGGCAGGAGAATGGAGAACAGGCTCCTTCCCACCAGGAATTCTGCCTTTGTTGGTGGTACCTGAGAGTGGCAGCCATGGAAAGCTTTTGTGCTGGCTCTCCACACCATAATTTGCCATTAAGAAATGAAATCCTAAGTAGACAGCCAGGCTTTGTCCAGCTGATCAAGCAGTGGGCAGAACATTTCCTGTTAGACAACGTAAATTATTAAAATCTTTCCTGGATTAAAAAGGAAAAAAAAAAAAAAAAATCTTAGTCACACACTAGCGAGTTCTAAAGAAAGAAAATTTGCAACCTTGGCAAAAATGCTTGTCATATTTCATTTAATGTGATAATGTGGCTTCATTACTTTTTAATTGAATTATACTTTGCTAAATACTTGACAGCCAAGACTCCTAATTTTATGGGAAGCCATTCCACAATGCAAGAAGTCTTAAGTGATCCACTAATTGGAGGAGCTTTCTGAATGTCAAGCATTATGTAAATGAAACTCCTAGCCTATTTAACCTGCTCTCCTAGTGTAATTTTGTGAATTGTGTCCAGATAGTTCGGTAGAGTATGCTGAGTTACTGCAGTGATACAGAGAGAAAGATTTCTCCAATGAGAAGTCTTATGTTCTTTCTCCTGCCTTTAGTGCTTGCTATGCTAGCCTTGAAAATCATTAAAAATCCACTGTTCCACCCAATTTTACAACTGTATTTGCTATTTTATTCAGTGAACCTTCTTTCTTTACAAAGGAAGTTGTTATTTAAAACTTGCAAATGTGTGAATCTAATAACTTTGCTATTTTGGTGGCATTAAATTTCCCATTTGGGTTTCTTTCTTTTTCTCTCAATCAATCTGGACAGCAAGGACTGGGTTACATCTTTCTGTCCTTTTCCCTGAGCCTGCCTTTCATCTCAGAGCTCTCTGTACTTGGTTTATAATTATATTTTGGTACTTCAAGGACTGCTGAGTGCCCAAGGTGGAGTCAGGAACTCCAGAGCCTCTCCTGGCAGGTGCCTTTGGCTTGGGTTTAAGAGTTTCCATTAGAAGGTGTTCCATGGCACATCCCCAGGCAACAATTTCACTCCTTTCAGTCACAGATTTCTTCTCCTGGTGCCTTTGGTTGTGGTTTATTTCCATTTGTACTTGTCTTTACCCTGGGGAAAACCCTGGGAAGAGCCTGGAAACCTCTGCCACCTTCTTGCCGTCTATGCCAAGACCACTCTTGGATTACCATTGCTCAGTATTTATAGCTTGAATTGTCACTCCACCAGGCAAAGACTGACTCAAAATCCGCAGTTCTGTGGAGCAGATCCTTGTATGAAAGCAAAATTGAAATATTGCTGATTGTCTACAAGTTAAAAATAAAGTGACAAACTCATTCTTTGAAGCGTGGTCTTTTTTTCAGCTGCAATTTTAATTCAATTATTCATATTCCTGACTATACATAAGGCATGTGTGTCCTCGAGTTGTAGTTTATTAATATAATCACAGGTTGATTACATTATGTACAATTTCCTCTCTGAGTGGGACCCTAATATTAAGACTGCAGATCTTTCTTTTTAAAGGCATTTACTGGAGTGGTCTGGATTTTTTCTCAAATGTTAAGCATTTGGCTGTTTACAGCAGTTCAGGAAAGAATTTAAGAGCTTAAGTACTCATTCATTAAATTAAATTAAAAAAAAAAAAAATCTGCTTTGGCTATTAAAGCAGTAAACTCCTGATTGTACATCTGTAAAAGTCAGCTACAGTCCCATTGCCCTTAATTAGAGTGGAATATTTTCTACACCTTAAAAAGTCAAAGTCTAATGCACCCCCAGCACGTTTTACTTCATGAAATCATCAGGCAATCACAGGACAACAGCATCTGAAGTTGTGGTCTAAGCTTTCCCTGTAAAGTTGATTCAAGTCTTGATTTCCATGGCTAAGTGTGACAAAAGTAACAATTTTATCGCTTTTTTTACCTAACTGCCTACAAAGCTCAATACCTTTTCCCACCTCCTCCATCCCCACAGGTTTTGGACACATTTCCTCATGAATTTTGTTCTCTGAATGCCTCTGTTCACCTCTGGATATGTCTGTGAGGGAAAATATAAAGATTTCTACTCCTGCGAGTCCACTGTGGTTGTCTGTTTAGTCTCAGAAAGGACAATATGGGAAAGTTGAATTAAAAAAGAGATGAAGCTCCAAATTCTAAACATATAGGTAATTCATAAAAAACCAATGAAGTCATTACCTACCCATAATCAGCAGTCACAAAAGTGTTTGGCATTATTTTGTCTCAAGAAACATGTAGGTCTAAAGTTTGTCCTTCTCCTTGTTCCTGTGACAACACAATAAACAGAGTAATGAGATTACTTGTTCTTCTATAAACATTTATGGGAATAAATTTGCTTTGATAAACGCTCTAAATTTCTTTGGCTCCAGAATACTCAGCATCAAAGGTTAAAGATAACTCTTAAACTGAATTTTCACTTTGCAATGGAATATAAAAAGGTTTTGCACTTGGAAGAGATTCAACGCAGTCCTTAACTGTAAAAGGTTAAGCTATCCAGCTTAAGCAACATTTTCTGGTTGCTTTCTTTGGCATGAATTTGGGGAGAAAGTAAATCCTGGAACCACCACAAAATTCTTCTCCACAGCAGAATTTCTTTACTGAGATTCTTGGAGTTGTGTGTGAAATATCTGGGAATATAGGAACTTGTTACTTGTACCAGGTAAGATTTGTGTTGACCCATGAAGCACTGATATTTCCTTTAAATGATGAAAATGCCTTGAAGAACAAACCCCAAGGGAATGTAAATCCATTCCCATCAAATATTCTTTCTATCTTTACACTGCCATGAAGCCTTACGTGACTGCTGGAAACATGTTTACACCAGACCTTAAAAGAAAATATATTAAATATATACATGTTTACAGAAGCTGAAAGCTTTCCTGTCTAAATGAAAAATGTTGAAAGCTAAAATCACGTGCTTTGTGATGAAAGCTGTTGCATCAGATTAAATATCAAAAAGCTCCTTCTATGGTATCATGAATTTTTGGTCACTTATTTATCATGTAGTCTGACCTGAAATAATCTAATACTGGTTAATATTCGAACTCAGTAAAGAGTTACTTCATTTTTCAAGTTTGTTTCTCCTAAAACCTGTTTCTCCTTTTGCTGTTTGCATTCCTTCCTCCAGCAGACTTTTTTGAGCTGTTAAAAAAATAAGACTTTGCTACAAAAAATAACTGTCTAATACACTAATGTTTGGCATTTCAGGAGGCAGTTTGTATGTTAATATTTTAGAATTTCCTATGTTTTAGATGAACTGGGAAGATTGAACTGCAATCTCGTGCTGGATTTCAGAGAATCCACTACAGACTCATTAAGTGTGACACTTTTCTTTTAGGAGCTGTCTGGTGTTTGACCATCCTGTTCCTAAGATACTCAAGACCAATAGTAAACCAAAGAAATTCTAATTTTCTCTTTTTTGGTGTGTGAGACTGGCCTGTGGGTAGCAAACAATCATTCCATTAAAGGGGTGCAAAAACATGGTATGCATCAAGATGAAATGACTTAAAATAGTAACTCAAAGTATTTTGGTGCACTGCTGTATTGAGGGAACTGGGAGTATAAATCAGGTTTATTGACTTTTTTAGTTTCTTATTTATCTATATTTTATTTTTAACTTAAACTGAGCAGGTTTTTCTTTTTTTTTTTTTTTTTTTTTTTTTTTTTTTTTTTTTTTTTTTTTTTTTGGTAACTTTTTATTGAATGACAGGTGAAAGCAATTTTCTTCTAACCTTATTGATATATTCTGTTGGACAAGGATGTATTTACAGGAGATATCAATTTAGAGATATAACCTAGGTGGCACAAATTTCAGTAGCAATTTTTGTGGGTGATCGGTGGATTAATAGATAATCCACTACGACCAGTGTGGGCAATTGTTTCTATATGCAAAAGGTTATGCCTTTTAAATACACATTGACTTTTTTTTTTTTTTAATAAAAGGTTATGCTTTAGATACTTCTTTTAGAGTTTTTATTTTCCTTTTGGAGTTTAAATTATATGTGGCACACATAAGTTTTGAATAGGCAGGTGTTTACAGCAGCCGAATATTCAGCTGACTCTTTCCAAAAAATATGTTAACGAGAATTATGAATAATTGTGTTCTAACACTTCATCTACTTGCCACAATTTCCCAAGTTACTTTTGTGGCAAACTGCTCAGTTCCTTTCAATTCTGACCCTGGCTTTTTAAACAACAGTGGTGTATAAAAGAGATAACAGCAGTTCTGGGGAACTTACAGGGCTTTTCCAAGCCAAATGGCTCTATGAGTCTACAATTCCATGCTCATAACCACGAAGGAGGAACTTCTAAACAAAATAAAACTGTTGGGACTCTCCTTTCACAACATAAAAACGACTCTGAAGACAAAGGTCTAAATATGGACATTTTTCCATTGCATGTACAAGTAGAGAGATGCACAAAGTCAGTCAAAAAAATCTTGTTTATGGTGAACTCCTGAGTTAATGGGAGACGAACATAAAGCAAACCCATAAGTTAATGAGAGAGAAAATAATTCCCTATATAAATGTATATACATGCTAATATTTGGTCATGCATAGAATATTTGAGTAGGTTTATGCTTTGGTGAATCTTTCGGGTCCTCAGTCTTGGTGGAAAACACCCAATCCTCCTCAATCTTTCAGTATTTAATACTACGGAGAAACCAATATTATTTTATGTTTTCTCTTAGAGGAACTTGAAAGCCACGGAAAATTTGCATTCAAACTATGACAGTTCTCCACGTGTGTGCCTTAAATAATCCCCACTTAATGATTTCTTTGCCAGATGCCTGCAGCTGTTCAATATTTACCTGTTTTACCTGCCAGGTTACAGAGTTGTTGAGACCTCAGCCTCTACTGCTGTTAATTATTGAAACAAATGGATTAAATGAAGCTGGCAACTGTGATGAGAGCATTAATGCTTGTGTTTGCACGAGAATTCAGAATATGCAGTAACTATAACTTAGTTAAATGTTCTATGAATAGCATGTTAATTACACCACATACTTCTTCTGTGCTGTAAAACTTGGATGCTCACCCAGAGCACTTGAAAGACAAATCTCAGTGTCCTCACATCCTTTTATTTCCTACTGTGTTAATTTATTTCCCCCTATCTTTGTGCACTTTCATTCCCTCTTTCAGTAAAAGGAGTTTTTTCAGCTCCTACTAGTACTTATGCGTTCTGGGCATTACTACCCTGTTTTATTTTTGGTGTTTGGGGCAATTATGGGGGCAAGCTGGAAAATGAGAGATGGCAAAATGACATTTTGTTATGCAGTGCCAGCTGGTTGAGATACACCACAAAACTTTGCTTTTAGGTGAATAAAAAAAAAATTTAAAAAAGGCATTCTGAAACGCAAATTATTTTTTATGCCTAAATTTTTTAAACATTCAGCTCAGACTTCGCTCTTGGCCATCCACAGTGTCGAGCAGCTTTAGCATAGCCTGACTTTCTTGGTAAACAGGGAGAAATAGTGAGCTGCCATTAGGAAAGATTTGTGTGACAAGAAGCAGACACTTTAACAAGTGTATTACTCAGCCTTGATCCCCCCCTCCCCTTGGAACATTTCAGCTCTGGGTCCAGGAAAGCAATGAAAAAACATTCAAGAGGTTCTTATCTTGACCGAATTAATTTTCTTGATGCGACACAAAATGTAATCAACTTTAATACATAACTTGAAAGGTTAGCTTGAAGGATTAGAGCAGTTTGATTGTGAAGTGTGACCAGAAATCTTGATCTGAGAGAGGATGATGAATTCCTTCAGATTATTACTGGAGCAATAAAAAGCACAAGGTTGAAATGTTTGAAAATTAGGTGTGCTCACATAATTTCCAACTCATTGGTTTCCCATCTAGACAGGGAGAAAATGGCCTGGGGAATTCTTTGAGGATGTGAATCATGAAAAACCTTCATCTAAAGGCTGCTATAGGTTCAGCTCTCTGAAGAAATGGTTATTGAAACCCCGAGGAAATTCAAAGGCAGATGTGGTGCTGCAGGATATGCCTTTGGATGGTAGGAAAAGTTCATCCAAGTAGATGAATTCCCACAAAACTGAACTTTTCTCTCCACCCAGATGCTTGTGGAGGTTTTGGTGCTGTGCTGCAGGACTCTCTAGAACATGTCAATAGCAGAACATCCCCTCGACTGAGTGCAGAGCAAGAAGATGGAGAAAGTTCATCCAGACAAAATGAGAAACAATTATCTTTTTGTCTCTCTGCAAAACATTAATCTCTTCAAGCTACAGGAAGGAACACAAATGCCTTATTAACCAAATCCTTTCTTTTTAGCATTTTATTGCTATTTGAGTCTATCCAAAACCAGCACTGCCTGAGGCTAAATATAAAGATGTTGAAGAGGATGCTGAGGAATATTGGCAAAAACCCTGTCCTATTTGTGATTTAATCCTCTGGGAAAAATGATTTGGTTCCAAATATCTAGTTACCTTTTCTTAAAACCTCAAAAGTGAAAGGCAAATTTAAATCAGAATATATTATCTTTAACTAGAATACTTTTCTTTT
>VWZT01016174.1:11278-27772 GCA_013397055.1 Pachycephala philippinensis
AGGGGACACTGAGTGGAGCAGGGTGCAGAGGGCTGAGGAAAAGGGGGAATTCAGAGCTGTTCCAGGGACTGCAGAGAGCAAAGGGCTGCCAGGATTTGGGAGGATTCCAGGGAAGTGGCAGGAAGGAGCCAGCCGTGATTAATGAGTTTGACAAACTCGGAAAGGCAAGAAAAATCTTTTGAGGGTGGGAAGCTGGAAGGTGGCTGGGTCCTGGAAAGCTGTGCCATGTAAATAATCCATCCTGGGGTGAATCCTGGGTGTGTTGTCTTTGGGAACGAGCTCTGAGCTCACAGAAAAGGACTCTGGCCCAAACTCTGCCTCCACAGCTGCTCACAGGGTGCTTGGGGTTGTTCCTGGGGTTGTCCCTGCTTTAGGGCAGGGGTTATTGCCCCTGGGGGTTAGCTGGAATTGGGGTGGGAAGCACCCACACGGAAATGAACCTCGTGTTGGCACCTCCTGCCCTGCCGTGGAGTCCTTGACTGGAATTTGGGTGCTGGCACAGCGACAGCTCCTTCAGGAGAGCGTTCCAGAATTAGCAAGGCCATCTGGCTTTTGTTCTCCTTGGAGGGAATGGCTTGTCCTTCCCGTCCAGCCAGGAGTCCTTGCTGAACTGCTTCACAGTCAGATTTGGGATAGCACACGGACAGACCCACAGCATCCCGTGGGCTCTGCGAGCAGCCCTTGGCTCCAAAAAGCCTCTTAATTTGAAGGCATGAGGCTGAATTTCATTTTAAGCAACAGCCATGAGGCTGCTGATGCAAGGATCCAGCTGGTTATGGGTGGAAGAAAGAGGATTTGGTCTTGTGTTTTGGGGACTGGGGGTTGGGGACAGCAGGGAGAAGTCCCAGGGTTCAGGGATCCAAGGATCCCGCTGGTTATGGGTGGAAGAAATGGGATTTGGTCTTGAGTTGGGGCAGGGCTGGATGTTGGGGACAGNCAGGGGGAAGTCCCAGGGTTCAGGGAGAAGTCCCAGGGTTCAGGGAAGGGGACAAGAAGGGGATCACACTTCCCTGCCCTATTCCTTCAAACCCAGCAGCCAGGACTAGCAGCGAGTTCCTGGATCCTCACACGAGGGGAAATTGGGTTCCTCCCTGGAATTGTAAAATACAAAGGTTGAGAAATTACCAGAGAGGTTAATTACCATCGAGCCCCGGGGCTGATTTTCCTCTTGCTGCCGTGCTCAGGGGAAGAGGCTCGTGGCTGTCCAGAAAATTGCTGTGTTTGTGTTCTGTGGGGTCAGTGTCAGGGATGCTCCGGGGCTCAGGGGTTTCTTGGGGTCCCCACGTGGAGGTACCGTGAGAAACAGAAACTTTACCAACCCTCAAGAGGGTTTGGAGCTTTATTTAGTTCTGGTGACACTTCTCTCCCTGCTCTGCTTCATTAAATCTGTTTTTTCCAAAGGGGGCTGGGCAGAGGCTCCCTCTGAGTGCCCAAAGCAGCAGGAGCCAGAGGGGGAAGAGCAGAGCAGCCCCATCCACCCCTGCAGCCCCTCGGAGCGGGATGGGGACACAAACATCCGGCTGCATGGAGCCAAACCAGCAGGAATTTGTAGCTGAGTCACGGCTCTGTGCGAGTCAAGCCTTTTTCCTTTTTTAATTTATTATTATTTAGCCCGACTTGCAACGATTTCCTTCTCGTTTTGTAGCGCAGGAGCTCTGGGACCCCAAAGGAGGCTCTGTCTGTGGGGTCACTCCTGTGGGTGGCTGGCCAGGAGAGGGTTTAGGAACGGGGACAGGGATTTGGGGGGTGGTGAGGCTTTGTCTGACCCCATTGCTGCAGTTCTGCTGCTTTTCTGGAGCTGCTGTGTTTAAAGGAGGGACTGTGGGATGCTCTGAGCACTTCCAGCACTGATTTTTTTCTGATTTTTGGGGTTTCTATGCTGACAGAGCTGGGGCCGTGGTGATTCTGGGTGTTTCTTTCACTCCAGGCTGGAGCCAAGCTGTCCCCACAGCAGTGAGGATCCATGGGAAGTGCTGGTGACAGGGTTTATCAAGTGGAACATCTCAGGGCTGGCAGGCTGGCTCCAAAACAGGGATTAGGGGTTTTGGAGGCTTGCTGGTGCCTGGGATCTCTGAGCTTTCACTTCATCCTGGAGCTGCATTGAAATTGTGCCCCTCTTCATCCTCTGACTGGGTTTGGGGTTGTGGAACCAGATAAATCTCAATGATCCACAATAATTGTGCAGATTTTATGTTACCATTTTTCTCCATCCTCTGACTGGGTTTGGGGTTGTGGAATCAAGGAGTTTTTCAGGCTAAATCTCAGTGTTTCCCAATAATTGTGAATATTTTATGTTACCACTGTTCTCCATCCTCTGACTGGGTTTGGGGGTGTGGAGCCAGGGAGTTTGTCAGGATAAATCTCAATGAATCCCAATAATTGTGAAGATTTTGTGTTACCACTGTTCTCCATCCTCTGACTGGGTTTGGGGTTGTGGAACCAAGAAGTTTTTCAGGATAAATCTCAGTGATTCCAAATAATTGTGAATATTTTACGTTACCACTGTTCTCCATCCTCTGACTGGATTTGGGGCTGTGGAACCAAGAAGTTTTTCAGGATAGATCTCAGTGTTTCCCAATAATTGTGCAGATTTTATGTTACCATTGTTCTCCATCCTTTGACTGGATTTGGGGCTGTGGAACCAAGGAGTTTGTCAGGATAAATCTCAGTGATTCCCAATAATTGTGCAGATTTTATGTTGCCCTGGGTCTGTGTTTATCCAGTTTAAATGCAGGAGTTCCCAAAAGCACACCCAGCAGGATTTACATTTAGGGGATGCCGAATCTCAGACTTTTGGGGTGATGCCCTAACCCGAGAGCCCAGTGAATTATCAATGCACTGAGGTGGGAGCCCTGAAAAATTTAGGATTTAGGGAGCTGCTACCAGTGCCAGATGAAGTCACTCTGCTCCTCCTCTCCAGCTTTTTTTTCCTTGAACCACAACGATTCCTGCGAGTTCCTGGAGTTGATGTCATTGGAAGCGATGGGACATTTTTTTGCACGCATATAGAATAAGTGTTAAAAAATGCTCCAGAAAGAGCTTTTCCAGCCCTGTCTGGGAGCTGGCTGGGGGAGCTGAGTGAAACTGGCGTTGATGGAACTTAATCCACGAAGCAAATGAGTCATAAATGGCTTTACCATAAATGTCAGGCAGATCCTTACTGCTCCTGACAGTCAGCACTTCCATCTGTCTGGTGGAGCAAATAAAACCCTCACAATCCTCAGTCCTTTGCACAAATGTGCTGTCCTGCCTCTTCCTCTTCACCAGGAGCTTTAGGAAGAAAGGCCAAAATGTGATTTATCCCCTTTTTTAAACACTGCCTCTCCTGATGGATGAGTCGTGGTTATTTGCAGACAAAAAAAATGGACTTTTTTATCCTCCACTACAAATTTTTTTGGTTGAACCAGCAAAGTACAACTGAGCTCTGCCTCTGGGTGCTACTAGCTACTCCAGACACCGGAGAACTTCCTTGAATCTTGTGCCCAGCTCATTCCCAGGCCAAAAAAAGAGCTTTTCTCACTGTGTGGGTGGCTGGAGGACGCTGCTGGTGACTTCTACAAAGCAACACCAGAGCGTTTCTCTCTTGCTCTCTGACTGAAATACCTCATTATTTGAAAACAAGTCTTTGATTTGGCTGAGCAGGTCTTTAAATCACTTTATTGGTGCATTTGTAAGTTCTCTCACTCGGAAAACCCTGTCCCACCTGGAGCTGGATTAACAGGATCTTCGTTAGCGCTGCTGAAATCCCACTGGGAAAGGGATTTTGGGGTGGTTCGTGCCCAAAACGTGGAAACAAATGGGTGCTTGAGGGAGGAACGGGAGCAGGGCTGGCTCCCCTTTGTCAGGCAGGATCCCTGGGCACAATTTATTAGCAGCCACACACTCGAGAGGACACAAAAGGCTCCCGAACCTCCCAGCGAGGCTCGCTCTATTTAAAGTCGGCTTTTTAAATCACAGAAATGGGGCTCTTGACAGCAGAGCTTTGTGCAGCTTTTGTGAGGTGCAGATAGTGGGGCTTTTATTGAGGGCTAAATTAGCCCATTTTATTGTTTGGCGCTGAGGGATGAGGTCAATTGAGTGGGAATCTTGCTAACAAGGTTTTTACTCCTGTCTGCTTTTTACAAGTGTTAGCGCGGAGTATCCCCCGGTGCTGGGCAGTGAAACAAAGATCAATGGGCTGAGCTCTCCTCCTTCCCCTTCCCTTGAGCTGCTCAGCCCCCTGCCCTGTGCTCCCTGGGGCTCTCATCCCTCCCAAATTCGGGAGCCTCGGTTCTCCTGGACGCTGGAACAATATAAGGATGAGCTTTGGGCAGGGTGATTGCTGGGGTTTGAAAAGGAAAGGGGGAACAGCAGCAGTGCTGGTGGAGCGTGGTGAGCTCTGACAGAGCCGTCTGATGCTTTTTCCTGGCGCTCCTCACATCCCAAATTTGTTCAGTTTCCCAAGTTCTTGACCCAGAAGGAGCAGGAAGTGTGCCCTGTCCAGCCTCCCCCTCTCACTCAGCAGAAGCACTATCCTGGGCTGTGTTGGGGCTGAGTTTTCTGCTCTCCTCCAGGGACTTGCAGGTGGGGTTTTTTTCCATATTCTCCGAGGCTGAGGATGCTCAAACTCCTGCAGGGAAGCAGGGTGTGATCAAGGATTTCTCCCCACAGGAGCTGCCATCAGCTGAGACTAAAAACAAACCCAGCTTTAGCAAATTCTCCTCTGCTTCACCTTTGGCACGGTGTTGAGCCAAGATGCCTTTCCTTGCTTTATCAGTTCCTTGAGGAAACGCAGCCCCAGCCCTGCCC
Organism: Pachycephala philippinensis; assembly: GCA_013397055.1. Taxonomy (NCBI): domain Eukaryota; kingdom Metazoa; phylum Chordata; class Aves; order Passeriformes; genus Pachycephala; species Pachycephala philippinensis. Next base: position 16,067 of record VWZT01016174.1, read on the forward strand.
CGATGGGATGCAGCCTATCAGCTCTCCAGGAGGTGTAAATCCCACCTTATCAGGGAGAAAAAGCTTTTTCAGCCTCCCCTCCCTCTCGGAGACAAGTCCCAGCTCTGCTTTGGAGCTGGCTTATTTCAGCTTATCCCAAAAATGCCAGGCACTTTCCGTCTTCCCATGGAAAATGGGGAAGTTTTAAGCACCTGGGTGAGAGGAGGGCACAAATGGCTGGGCTGGGGTGGCAGGGAGGGGTGGCTAAGGTCCTGTGTGCCCAAAGAGCAGCTGGAAGGGTCTTCACATCAGCCCCAAATTTCCTTGGCTGGGTTGGGTATTCCCTGCTGGAGGGAATTCCAAAGGCTGATTTGGAGCTCTGAAGGGATGGTGATATAAAATATTAACACCCCCAGCACCCCCTGCTCAGGGCTGGGGGATGTCCTGGAGGTCACACCACAGCCCAGTTCCCCCGTGGGTCCCATTGGCAAGTGGTGGCCAGAGCTGCTTGGAACAGGGAAATGTTCTACAAGGCAAAAAACTTGGAATTTTCTGCTTTCCCGATGCTCTGTGCCCAGTTTTGGTGGTCGCATTGCAAAAGGAAAAGGTGGAATAGGAATGGCAGGACTGGATTAATTAAAAAAAAATAACAAGAAAAGGGAAAGGGGAAGAAAGATGTTTCTCGTCTTAAAAATGGAAAATTGAAACCCACTCTGCAGACATTTCTGTTAATTCTGTAAAGGTTATTCACTGGAAACAGTGACTAATGAGCTTCACTGAAGGGGAACTGGGGAGGTCTGAGAGGTGCCCAGATGTTCCTGAGCTGCTGCAGGGAGGGAAGTGACAACCTGGGCATGGAGGAGGGAACTCCAGGCAGCTCCAAGCTGCTCCTTCCCCTCAGTGCTGATGTGTCCAGGGCTCCTGAACCTCCTTTCCCTGCAGATCTGTGCCCAAAATGTGAGCAGCACCATTCTGGGGGGGAATCAGTGGGACATTGGTGATCCGGTGACACCAAGGCAGATTTGGCCCCTAATTTCAAAAATATCCTTTTCCACAGGGCTGTTTGCCAGCCTGGCCAGGCTCCCTTTGGAGCTTCTGGTTCCTATTACTGCCCAAATCATCCTCCCAGCTCTGCTGTAACGCTCCTGCTTTTCCCCCTGATGTTTTAGCCGTGTTTGTCTATTATTAAATAAGATTTTTTTTTTTTCCCTCCCCTAATTAAAGTATCAGCTCTAAGCATCCAAGTAGTGAGCTCTTATGTAACTGTCTGCTGAATGAACTGGATTTTGGCACCGTGGCTGAGCAGCGTGGTGGCTCTTCAGGAAACTCAAGAGCAATTCCTGCTCTGACCTTCGGGCTGTGCCTGTGTCGGGCTTCAGGGAGCAGCTGCTCCATTAGCCAGCCCTGCTGCCTAATGAGCTTCCTCTGCACCTGGTTTTTGGTGGAAAAACCCTCCCTTTGTTTTTTTTCGGGGTTTATCAGATGCATTTCTCATCTCTCTCTGTGTCTGTTGCGGGTGGAACATCGAGGTGAGGCAAAATGTAAAACGGGGTGCAATGCTGTTTGTGACGAGAAGCAGAGAAGTTTTGAGGCCAATAAGGAGCTTTTAGGACTGGACAGGGTGACCCTGCAGCCCTGCAGAGTTGCTGGGACCAATTCCACAGGACAGAGTGGAAAGGAGTTGTTTTATTGTCCCTGTGATGCTGATTATTTGGGGGGTACAGAGCTCTTTTCTCTTATTTTTCCTGCACCCGCCTGGCATGGGGCTGTCAGTGCTGTTGTGCTCCTGCTGTTCTGGGTGATTTCTCTTTTGGGGAGGTGGATTTGGGGTTGGGGATGAAGCACAGCGGGTTCACACCTCGTGGAGCAGCCAATCCCTGGATATGAAGGTTTTCCCCTGGCTCATCTCAGGGGACGTGCTCGTGTGGGGAAGGTGACCCTGCTACATGTTTTGCTTTTGGTTTCTTCGTGTTTCTGGCTTTTGATGCCTAAAGAGGCCAACCTAGAAACAGAGACTGGACAGGAGGAAGGGAATAAAGGTGGATATTTATTTGAAAGCCCTTCAGAGGCACACCCTGGGCAGGCCAAAGGCTGCACCCAAGATGGACCCCGAGTCACGAGTTCTTCACACTTTTAGAGCTTTGCTCCATTTGCATCTCAACCCAATTTCACCAATTCAACTTGAGCTAATGGTGGAATTTCCCCTCAGCTTGCCCCCCTTCTCAAGATGCTGGGTTCCACATTTTGGGCCTAGGCCGGGCTGGGTGTCCTTGGAGAGCAGCCTGGAGAGGCTTTGTTCTGTCTGTCTCAGCATGAGAGAGCAGCAGCTCCCAGGCTGCAGGACACTGCAGAGTTACACACTGGGAATGCAGGATTTGAAAAACATAAAAGCTAAAACCTAAGGCATCACTTTGATTGCAGCCTCAGGCACCACCCACCCCTGACCCTGTGTGTTCCCTCCTGCAGGGTGACATCCAGCAGCTCCTGATCGTGGCGGACCCGCGGGCAGCCCTGGAGTACTGTGAACACTACAGCCCCGACTGTGACACCGCCATCCCCGACTCCCCCCAGTCCCAGGACCCCAACCAGGATGAATACGTGAGTCTCTCGGGATGTTTTGGGGCACAATCACTGATATTTGGGTTTATATCAGCCTTGCAAACGTGTGGCTCCTTCCTCCCACTCGGCTTCCCCACGGTTCATCTCCGACATCCCAGACAGAGCTTGTTTTTAGGATTGGCAGGTTCTGGGTTTGGGCTCTTGGGAGTTTCCCTTCTTTCTGAGCTCCTCCCATTTCCAAAGACTGAAAAGAGCACTCACTTGGAGCTCAGAAACACAGGAGAGACAACGTGAGCCGAGTGTGGAGTATTGACCTTCCCTGGCAGCTCCAGTCCCGTCCAGAACAGGCACCTGTTTCTAAAATTCAAATTACACTTTTGAACTTGTAAAAGGATTAAACAGCTCTTTCTCAATATTCTGTGGAACAACAGGTGTTAAAGGAGGGAGAAACGTTTTTGCCCCTGGATTTGCTTTGAATTTCATTTTGGCAGAAATGCTCCTAAGTCATCCCCAGGAGCTGCTGCGCCCAATAATTTTTGTGTGAAGTGTTTGCCACAGGCCTTTTCTTTAAAAAAACAGGAAACACAATAAAAAAGGCTGGTGCAGGATCCATTTGTATTTTTGCTGCACAATTAGAAATGTCTGGGTGTGGCTGACACCCAGTGAGCATCACCTGAATTTTGCCCTTTTTTAAGAGGTCTCAGCTCACAGCAATTGCTGTCTGGCATCCTCAGCCACTCTCTCAGGCTGATTTGCTTTCAGCTGAGCCCAGACCCGCAGGGTCAGGGAATCCCCACGAACCAGTAATGCCATCAGCCCTCCCAGTTTATCTTTGGGATTAAATTAATCCAGCACCTAAGCAGGGCTTTGGGACGCTCACGGTGAGGGAAGCGCCGCGGCCACTCCACCGGCGCTTCTGCAGAAACAATAAATAAGGCAAATAAAACAGCACTTGGGTCGAAATCTGTGGCAGCAGGAGAATAAAACTCTCCTTTTGGAGCCAGCAGCCTGACAAGAGCTGGCTTGTCCCGAGGCTGTGCTGCTCCATGGAGGAATAACTGCTCCACGTGCCGCCAGCTGCTGCCAGGGAGGGCTGGGCTGGGCTGCTGAGGAGTGGTGCCGTGCCCGGCTGGAAACAGATCTTTGTTTGGGTTTCTTGCTGAAGAATTACTGACTCCTTGTGGGAAAGGCTGCAAAGATCTGCTTCTCCAGGGCCTCCTGCCTGCAGGCCGGGGCTGGGTGGGAAGTTTCAGGGGTGCTCTGGATGGGAAATCTCAGGGGTGCTTTGGATGGGAAGTCTCAGGGATGCTGTTGGCACAGGAACGGCGTTGGAGCAGCCACGGGGCTCGAGGGCTCTCTGCCCCTCTCTCGGGGTGTCAGATGTGGCAGAGATGGAAGGTCTCAGCAATCCAAGGTTAAAAAATATCCCAGAGTAACTGGTTTGGCTTGGAAAGATCTTAAAACTTACCTAATTCCAACCCCTTGCCATGGTGTTGGCATGGGGTTGGAATTAGATCCATGATCCCAGGTTGCTTCACGTCCAAAGTGTCCTTGGGCACTTCCAGCGATGGGGCAGCCACAGCTGCTCTGGGTGACCCATTCCAGGGCCTCCCCACCCTCCCAGAGAAGAATTTCTTCCCAAATATCCCATCTAAACTTGCAGTTTGAAGCCGTGATGTCCAGAGGAGCTGGCAGGGACACGCTGGGTGCTGCCACCTCATTCCCTGCTCCTCCTCCTCTCCTTGCAGTACACGGATGGGGAGGGGGAAGGTGACACCTACTACTACGAGTACCCCTACTACGAGGATGTGGATGAAGCTGTCAAACCAGAAGCCCCCACCACCAAACCTGGCCCTCCTGAAGTGGCTGCTGGCGAGAGACCCGAAACCAAGGAGGTACTGAGGCGGGTCCTGGCAGGGGTGAGGGGGATAAACCTTTTTAAAAGGGGAGGATGCTGCAGAATGTTTTTGTTTCTCTGATTGCGGTGTTTCGTTTTCCACGTGCAACAGGATGATCCAGCTCCCACAGCACCCCCTGAGAGAGGGAACCCCGGGAAGGAGCCCAAGGAGGATGGAGCAGTGGATGATCCCCTCGTTGATGAGTACAACTACGAGACCATCAACGAGGAGTATTTCACCCCAATGCCCTACGAGGATCTCAACTACAACGAGGAAATCGATCCCCAGGGCGGCCTCACTGAAAATGCCGTGGAAGCTGAACTCCCCACCAGCACCGTTGTCACCTACAACGAGACTGATGTAATTTTAATTCATTAATTTTAATTTTTTCCCCTTTTTTTTTTAAATTAATTCTGCTGTTTCCTAGCCCTGGAAGCAAAGGAGATGGGAGCAGCCAGATGGTAAATCCATAAGTGGTTCAGGCAGCTGCTGGGAGAGGAAGTTCCTTGTAAAATGTTTTCATTCCAGATATTTCAGGGTGGGGAACGCAGATATTTAGAATTTGGTTAAGGATTATTCCCCTGGAAAAAGCTGTTCATATTGACATCTGCATTTCTTTGGGCGAAGTGGTTGTCTGACAAAAAGAGAAATGAGGGCTGCTGTTAAAATCTCAGTAAAAGCCTTTTATCCCAAAGTTATTAATATAAATCCTTAAAATGTTGATTTGCTGGAGAACATCAATATTTTTCATTTTGTCATTCCCACTGAAAAGCATCTTTATGTTTTTCAGTTTTGTTTTTTTTTCAAGAAACCATTTCAACACTGGGACAAAGCCTTGATTCCAAAACTGCTGGGTCCAGCTGGTGTGAAGCCCTTTGTTCTGGGCATGGATCTGCTCAGAGCTGGGATCAGCCCAGATCCCAGTGCTGATTTTGTTGGAATATTTAATCTTTTACCTCCCCACACTTCAATATCCTTCAGCTGAAACGCTGCACTCGAGACTTTCCTGTGCTTAACACTTGCCCAGATTTTGATTTTTATTTTGGTGAATGTTGGTGAGACTGGGATGGATTTTTGGGAACTGTGGCTGTTCATGAAGCAAGAGTTCGCTGAGCAGAGAAATAATGACATTAAATGGGCAAATAATGTCATTAAATGGGCAAATTCTTCATTATCCAGAAGCACCAGCAAGGGAATCAATGGTGGGATAACACAGAATTGTTCCACCTGCTCTAGTGGAAAACGTCCCTGCCTGTGGCAAGGGTTTGGAACTGGATGAGCTTCAAGGTCCTTCCATCCCACACCATTCCATGTTTCTATAATGCTTCTAAATCCCTTCCTAATTCCCAGGAGGAGCTTAGGGGTGGTTTCTCCAGTGGAGAACTATCACATCTTGTGGGGCTGTCACACTTGGAGGCTTTCAGGGTGGCAAAAGAGACAGCAGAATTCAGCCAGGATCCTTGGAGTTGGAAATTTGAGGGAAAAGGAGTCAGGGAAAGTGTCCAGGCAAAGATCTGAGCAGCTGGAGTGAGGCAGGGGAGGATCCAGCTGCTCCAAGGGCAGGGGGGGATCCAGCCCAGCCAAAATGTGGTGGAGGAGGTTGGACAGCCCAAAATGATGCACAGGGAGAGCAGGAAAATCGAGGGAGCCAACCTGAGGGAACCCAGGGATGGGAACGTTTTCTGTTTCCCCAGCCAGAAATCTTTGGCCAAGCCTGGACTTTCTAAGAGAGAGGAATTAAAGATTGGATAGAGGGACCTTAAATTAAAAAGTAGAGGAGGAATAGGAGGCTTCAAGGGCCACTTTAGTTGTTGGGAAAAGGAAATAGAGGAGGAAAGTTCAGGTAGAGAAGTGCCCAGTTATTCCAAATATCATCTTCCCATGCAAACAGACCTGGGGACCTCAATTAAAATATCAAACCAGGCTTTTTTGATATTCATTTCAAGACATGCAATTTGCTGCTATCCCCAAACCCTTAGAGCCAGATAAGATTTTTTTAGATTAGGGTTTTAAGGTTTCAAAGGTGAAATATTTGAGCTGGGATAAAAGGGGTGTGTGATAGCACCAGATCTGTTTGAACCAGCACAAAGGAAAAATAATTCTGGCTTTTCCAAGTTTTCTGATTGAATAATTGCCAAATTATAATTTCTGCTGAGGCCAGTTGGTGTTTGCAGAGGTAAGAGAAGGTGGGGTGATGATTGCCTTAGTTCTAGGCTTAGTCTTATTTTAAAAACTCTTGAATTTAGACCCAGATGATGCTTGTGCTTATGGGTTCTGAGCAGTTCTGGCACAGATAAAAGTCTGGAAGTGGTGATGGCACTGAAGTGGCTCTGAATTCGTAGTAGTGAGGAGACATTTCTCCAGGAAGCACTGGAAATAATTCAATTCCTGGACTATTTTGGTCATCACCTGGATAGGAAAGCAACAAAATCAATCTCAGCAGCACATGTTGTTCTTTGCAGGGCTGCTCAGAGCGAGGGGTGCCAAGGGGCTGTCCCTGCCAGGCTGCTGGAAGCACAGGGACATGGAGAGCAGCAAGGAAATTCTGAGCCTTGTCTGGATGTCCTTGCTGTGCTCCACGGCATCTGCAGTGAAAGGATTCGGGGAGGATTCAGGGATTAAGGCAGCAGATTTGTAACAACTTCAGCTGCTGCTCCTTGGACGAGCCCAGATTAGATCCCAGACTAAACAAACAGGAGGTTTGCACAGAAGTGACCTTGGATTTTTCCCCGTTTCCTGCTGTAATTGGACGCTGGCAGTGACACATGGTGGGGTTGATGTGCATCTGAGATCTGGGAACGGATGTGGGGCTCCTGGGGCTCCATAATCCAGAGCCTCCAGCCCCGGGGCCGTGAGGGATGAGGAGCACTTGGAGCTCCAAACTTCCATTACCTCTTTCTTCAGGCATCTGGAGTTTGCAGGATCCTCCTGACACGAGCTTTGTGCTGTGTTTTGTTTTCCCCACTCCAGCTTTTCCACTCACAGTGTTTTATTGGGGATCAGCAAAGAAATCCCAGGGAAAGCCAGGGTGTATATTTGACATGAAGCTTCTCCCATCTGTCTTCCTGCTGTTGGAGAAGTCACTGGAGACTTTAAAATGCCAGACTTTAACTTTTCCCAAGGTTTTTCCCTTGTCACCATTGTTATAAACTGGAGACTTCCAGATTTTAACTTTTCCCCAGGTTTTTCCCTTACCACCATTATTATAAACCACCCTCGCCTTGCAAAAATCGCTCCCCTTAATATAACGACACATGAATATTCCAGCAGGAGAGAATTCCAGCCTGACCCATTGCTGCTCTTTCCTCTCCAGGCTGCTCAAGGAGGGGACGACCTGGATAAGGATTTCACTGAGGAAACCATAAAGGAATATGATGGGAATTATTATGACAATTACTACGACAGAACAGCCTCTCCCGACATTGGCCCCGGCATGCCAGCCAACCAGGACACCATCTACGAAGGGGTGAGAGGCTTTCTCCTCCAGCCAGCAAAATTCTGCTTCAAAATGTTGGTCCTTCCATAATTTAGAGCAGAATTAGTGCAAAAAACAGGGATTCACCCACCTGCAACTTGTGTTTGGACAAGGAGGAGCTGCTCTGGGTTTTTCCTGCATGAACCTCAGCAGGATTGTCCCAGGATCTCCAGTTGCTGCTGGGATTGGTGGTGATGATGATGATGATGATGGTGGTGGTGATGGCCTCTCTGACTGTCTGCCTTTGTGTTTCCCTGTGTCCCACAGATCGGGGGCCCCCGGGGTGAGAAGGGACAGAAGGGGGAACCTGCCATCATTGAGCCGGTAAGGAGCACCTGAGTTTGGGGTTTTGTTGTTTTTTTTCCCCATGGAAAAAGGTGGAGAGAATTTGTTCTCAGTGGGACAGCTGGGAGGAAAATTCCCATGAAAGAATTCCTTGGATCATTTCATAGAAAACACTGTAATTATATAATTTTTTTTTTAAAGCTTCAAGGAGCGACCTAAATCGTGAAGGAAGTGCAAGAATTCCCATGAAATCTCTCATTTAGCAAAATAAAACCCAGGATTGAAGCATTAGGCAGGGCCAGGTCTCATCCCTCAGGAGTTTGGGAGCACCCCTGGAGCATCCAGGTCCCTGAACTCCCACCTTGGGGCTGGCTTTAATTGTGCCAATGGGTTTAATTGTGCCAATTGAACCCAATGGGTTCATCCCTGTGGGAATAAAAGGGATATAAAGCAAATCCCTGCAGCTCTGGAGAGATGTTTGCTCCTGCACCAGCTCCACAGCCCCACCAGCTTTTCCCTTGTGCCCTCCCTGGGGTGGAACCCACGGTGCTCTTTCTTTATATTTCTGGCCTGATTTTGAGGTGGTTTTTCTTTCTAAAGAACAGTTCTGAGCTGTCTGTGCCCTCTGCCTTCTGCACAAGCTGGGGGTGCCCAAGGCAGCACCCTGAGGTGGGGAAGGAGCCCGTGGTGGGGATGGATGGGGCTGGCTCAGGGATTTGTGTGGGGCTCAGGGGTCCTGTGGGGCTCAGGGATTCCTGTGGGGCTCAGGGGTCCTGTGGGGCTGGGTCAGGGATTTGTGTGGGGCTGGTTCAGGGATTTGTGTGGGGCTGGATGGGGCTGGCTCAGGGATTCCTGTGGGGCTGGCTCAGGGATTCCTGTGGGGCTGGCTCAGGGATTCCTGTGGGGCTGGATGGGGCTGGCTCAGGGNCAAGCTGGAATTTGGGATCGGGTCCTTGCACCCAGGTACCCCCACTCCTGCTCCTGCCCAAGCTGGAATTTGGGATCGGGTCCTTGCACCCAGGTACCCCCACTCCTGCTCCTGCCCAAGCTGGAATTTGGGATCGGGTCCTTGCACCCAGGTACCCCCACTCCTGCTCCTGCCCAAGCTGGAATTTGGGATCGGGTCCTTGCACCCAGGTACCCCCACTCCTGCTCCTGCCCAAGCTGGAATTTGGGATCGGGTCCTTGCACCCAGGTACCCCCACTCCTGCTCCTGCCCAAGCTGGAATTTGGGATCGGGTCCTTGCACCCAGGTACCCCCACTCCTGCTCCTGCCCAAGCTGGAATTTGGGATCGGGTCCTTGCACCCAGGTACCCCCACTCCTGCTCCTGCCCAAGCTGGAATTTGGGATCGGGTCCTTGCACCCAGGTACCCCCACTCCTGCTCCTGCCCAAGCTGGAATTTGGGATCGGGTCCTTGCACCCAGGTACCCCCACTCCTGCTCCTGCCCAAGCTGGAATTTGGGATCGGGTCCTTGCACCCAGGTACCCCCACTCCTGCTCCTGCCCAAGCTGGAATTTGGGATCGGGTCCTTGCACCCAGGTACCCCCACTCCTGCTCCTGCCCAAGCTGGAATTTGGGATCGGGTCCTTGCACCCAGGTACCCCCACTCCTGCTCCTGCCCAGGCTGGAATTTGGGATCGGGTCCTTGCACCCAGGTACCCCCACTCCTGCTCCTGCCCAGGCTGGAATTTGGGATCGGGTCCTTGCACCCACCTGCTCCCAGCCCCGTCCGCCAGGGCCGAGCTCCTGCTCGCTGCACACCAGCAGCTCAATTAACCTCATTTTCCTTGGCAGAGGGCCAGCACAGCACCCAGCCTTGCAGCAGCACTTCCCATCATCCTCAGGCCATTATTTTCCTTTTCATTTTTCCTCCTTTTCCTCTTCCACCTGAAATTTCTGCGGGGAGGGAGAAGGGGAGGCCAGGGAGAAGCTGGGGTGCCGTAGCTCCCATTGAAAACTCCGATTAAAAACTCCAATTGAGTCCCTTCTAAAAACATTTCTGACCTTTCCTTCCTTCTCTTCCTTTCTGGGTCTCTCACTCTGCAAACAAAGGGAGGAGCCAGAGATTTCCTTATCGGAGGGGTGGGAAGGGAAGGGAAGGGGGGCAGCCAAACCCCGCGAAGATGATGGCACAAACCCAGGCTGCAAAGCTACAAAGCGAACAAAATAGTGAAGTTTAATCATCCAGAAAGAATTTGGCCGCCTTTGCTATTTCAAAACACTGGAGCATGGATGGCTTTTGCCAGAAAGTAAACAAGACCAAATGCTGCCTTGTCCCCTCTCCGTGCAGCTCCTCTTGAGCAGGGAAATTCGGATTTTCTGCACTCTTTAGCTGGTTTTTTTTTTATTTTTGATGGGAGCTGCAGGAGAAGGGAAATAAAACCTAAGCACAAAGTTGGATTGTGCTGGATTTTTTATTCCTCCCCGTTCCAAGCCGGCTGTCCTTCAATCCTTGCTCTGTGCTGACACTTGCTGGAGGCGGCAGGGCAGGGCAGGGGCAGGAGGGATGGAGAGGAGGGATGCAGCGATCCCAAATATCCCAGCTGTGGGGTCGTCAGGCTGCTGGCACCCCCTCAGAGCCCTCTGTCCTTTTGGGGTCACCCTGGTGCTCACCTTTGGGAGGGTTTGCTCAGCACCTCTGAACTGCAGCAGGATTTTGGGCTGGTTTTGGGATGTTGGCCTCACTTGTGGGTGGTGTCTGAAGTGGAAGCTTTGCCCTGTTTTCCCCTGGGACAATCCCAAATCCACGGTTGGCTTGCCCCCCTTCAATGGGATCACCCCACTGGTGCTGTCCCTAAAACCTTCCCTCGTTTCCATCGCTCCCGTTGATGAACAACCATGGGAACACTGGAGGTTTCTTGCTGAGGAGAATTTCCAGATGTCCCCAAGGCCAGAGCTCGACATAAACCAGCAGATAAATATGGGAAGATGCCAAGGATGTTTGCATCCCAAATGGGCCAGTTATCCCAGACTTTTCCCTGTGGGGAGGAGTGTCCTGGGAAGCAGGGCCTTGGTGCTGTGTGTGCTCCCACCAGCACCCCAAAAACCTCCTCTGTGGGCTGGGATCTCTGCGCTCTGATTAGTTTCTATTTTAGGACCTGTCACACCAAAATGTGCCACCATTGGTCCCAAAAATGAGGGATTTTGGGGTGTCCATGTGCTGGGATCTCAACAAGGATGGGTTTTGGGGTGTCTGTGCTGGGATCTCAACAGGGAGGGATTTTGGGGTGTCCATGTGCTGGGATCTCGAGAAGGACGGATTTTGGGGTGTCCATGTGCTGGGATCTCAACAAGGAGGGATTTTGGGGTGTCCATGTGCTGGGATCTCAACAGGGATGGATTTTGGGGTGTCAATGTGCTGGGAAATCAAGAAGGATGGATTTTGGGGTGTTTGTGTGCTGGGATCTCAAGAAGGAGGGATTTTGGGGTGTCCATGTGCTGGGAAATCAAGAAGGATGGATTTTGGAGTGTCTGTGTGCTGGGATCTCGAGAAGGAGGGATTTTGG
>VWZT01016177.1:0-10126 GCA_013397055.1 Pachycephala philippinensis
CTCCCCTTTCACTCGCCTCTCGCTGCTCCTAATAATTCATTCACTCATTTATCCTCCCAGCCGGCGCTTCACAGCCCCACAGCCCCCCTGCACAGGGTCGGGCACCCGGGGCAGCGCTCCCGGGAAGGTCCCTCTTTGGGACCGAGCTCACCGGGGGCTGTGCCCACCCCTCCCCGGCCCCCCAGAGCTGCGGGCAGGCTGCGAGGCTCGCCCGNNNNCGGCTGGCTGCGTTGGTGGGGCGGGGGCGGCCGCCGTGCCCTGCCGTCACACCTCGGTGACTCACGGCCTTATTGATTGCGGGGTGTCGGGGCGCAGCAGCAGCAGCACGGAGCACCTGCGACTCCCAAAATCACCCGCGAGCTCTCAGCACCCTTGTGATGCCTTCACAGGCTCCTCACCCCGGCACCTCGGCTGGCCGAGCGAAATCCCCGGGGACCTGGGGACAGCGCGTTCCGGAGCTGGCCCTTCCCTCGCTGCCTCCGCGCTCCTGCAAGGAGCGGCCGCGCTCCCTGCCAGGGGCTGGAGCTGCAGCCCGGCCCTGCCGAAACCCTCAGCACCCTCCGAGGGTCGCGCAGCCCGTGGCGCTGCCCCTCACCCGCCTCCCGGGCCGGCTGCGGCGCGGATTTCTCGCCAGGATGCTGGAAAGTCCTTCCCGCTCCGCCGCAGCGAGGATGGGAGCGCGTCTCCCCGCTGAGCTACGCCAACCTGTTGCGCAGCGCCCTTCGCCGCACACATGCTCAGCTCGGCTGCATGACTGCACCATCTAGAGGCTGCGCCTGCCTGCTCGGAGCAGCCCGGCTCCATCTCACCCCCTAAATCACCCCGTTTCCCCCCCAAAATCGCCGTGCTTTTCTCCCAGATCTCCCCGCTTTCCCCCCCCGGCAACAGGCGGGCTCAGCCCCTGGCAGGGCTGCATCGTGCTGGGCAGGAAAAGGGGGATGGGGATTCATCCCTCGGGGTGGAAAGCCCAGCTCTCCTCCCAGACTTTCTGCTCCTGCAGAGATGTCGGCTCCTCCGCGTCCGTGTGCGGGGTTTTTTTTCCGAGTGTCAATTCACATGAAGCCGATTTAGCAGAAGATGAGAAGTGAGAAGCCAGGGAAGGTCAAAGCCCACCTTTGGGGCAGGGAGAGGAGCTGTGGGGTTTGTCAGGCTGTGCCCTGCTGATCCAGAATGAGCTGGGCAGGGAGAGGGAACGAGATTCTCTGGAGACACGGGGAGATTTGATGGATCAGTAACTGGCAGCCCTCCTCGGAGGGACGGAGAGCTGGAGCAGAGGGAGAAACTGAGGGAGTGACCCCGTGGATCCAAAGCTGCCCGTGGAGCAGGGACAGCAAACTTTAGAGATTGCTGGGGACCAAAGGTTTGCATTTCACAAGAGTCACGGGGCAGGGAGTGCCGGGGAGTCGGGCATGCTCATGGATCACTGGATACCGCCGATTTGTGGGACACCGGTGACTGCCACCTCAGCCTTGTTTCTGAGGGACAGGCCCAGGCTCTAGGAATGCACAGGAGAAGTGTCCTGGCATCAGGAACCACCTCAGTGCAGCCCAGAGAGCGGCCTGGCAGAGCCCTCCGCTGTGCCAGCAGCACCCCTGGCCTGGGGAGCTGGGGGGACACCGTGTCCAGGCCACCGGTGACTTGGCATCCCAGGGCTGCCTCATCCATCTCTATCTTCCTCCTCCTCCACCCCACTGCCTTTGGAAGCCCCTCCCAGAGTGCTCCTTGCCCTCTGACAGCACAGGAAGCTTTGCCATTCCCTGTACTTCCTTCTCCTGGGCGTTATTGCAGAATCCCGGAATGGTTTGGGTTGGAAAGCACCTCCAAGACCATCTCAGTCCACCCTTATCTGGCAGGGACACCTTGCACTCTCCCAGGCTGCTCCAAGCCCCATCCAACCTGGCCCTGAACACTTCCAGGGATGGAGCATCCGCAGCTTCTCTGGGCACCCTGCGCCTCGCCACCCTCACAAGGAAAAGAATTTCATCCCGAGATGTACCAGCTCCAGATGAGTCACCCATCCTCACCTTGTCTTCACCATCCCCAGAAAGCAGAGCCAGTCTGAGCAACGAGAAACCCTCGGGCTGCAGCAGCTCTGTCTGCAGCAGAGTTGTTCCGTGAGACCCTGCAGGTGCTTCCCGCCCGCCCGCCGCCCCCGGAGCTGCTGCCGGAGGCTCCGGCTCGCCCCGAGCTCCGCGTCCCCCGTGCTGGGCTGCTCCAGGTGCCCCGTGCTGGGCTGCTCCACGTCCCCCGTGCTGGGCTGCTCCAGCATCACGCAGAGGCAGCTGCTTCGTGGTGCCGGTGGGGCCTTGTCAGAAGAACAAAGCCTGCGAGGGAAGAGCATCCAGCTAAATCTCTGGGAAAGCGAGAAGAAAGGGAAACACGGAGAGCAAATGAACCTTACAAGAGAATAAATACCCCCTCCCCAACACGCACACGCAGCAACCTGGCTGCCGTCTGCTGCAAGGAGTTCAAAGGCTCCTCTGTTCTCTCTCTCATCAGCTCTGGGCTCCGCAGGAGAAGCAGCAGCTCGGATTTGGGCAGCAAATGCTAATAACACAGATGTTCTGACAATCCGCTTGTTTCTACAATTAAAAACAAAAAGATCCTCAAAACCCAAATGCGAGGAAATGAGCACATTAAAGAACTTCTCCTCCGCTTGCCTCCCGCGTCACCGAGGGCTGCAGGTTTGCGGGGGAAGGAGCTGGGTGGGCGCAGCCCCATCCGGAGCGTCGGTGGGATGATGTGGGAGCAGCTCATCCCTCGGACCGCGGCGATGCTCCGGCCACGGGATGCGGGCAGCCGGCCCCAGCCGGGATCCACGGAGGAGCCGGAGGGCTCGGATGTTCGCCGCCTGTCTTGCCCGTGGGATGCTCGCTGCCAAATTATTGGGAGATTGTTTTTATTACTGTTTTAACTCTTTTTTTAACCTTGTTTTTCTCTTGGCTGCTCTTTCACTCACTCATTAATTTTGGTATTTTTCTCACGGTATATAACCCCTGTCACGGCTGCCATGGCAACAGGAGGGAATGTGCTCAGCGCTAAAATATCCTCTCAAAAATAACAAAAATAAGACAACAGAGGCAGCTTCTGTGGGCTGCTGCAAATGCAGATCTGGCCTGGCTTTGTGGTGACGGAGGATGAAAGATCCTGCAAGCCGGGGAAGCCCCTGAGCCCCGATCCTCCCACAGTGCTCAGCCCACCCCACATCGCAGGGCACACGGGCTGGCAGCTCCTCCTGGCATGGACATCGGGGCTGAACATCCCAAATCTCCTCACCCAGCCTTGAAAGCTCTTCCCCATCCTCAGGGCCACTGTCCCTTGTCCCTCAGGGCCATATGAGCTCCACCACTGTCACGCTGGAAGCTCCTCCTGGGATGGGCATTGGGGATGGGCATCCCAAATCTCCTCATGCAGCCTTGAAAGCTCATCCCCTTCCTCAGGGTCCTTTTCTCAGAGATCTTTCCTCAAGGATCACTATCCCCTCTCCCTGTGTTCCACAGATCTTCACCATTGCCACGCTGGAAGCTCCTTCTGGGATGGGTCCTTGGGGATGAGCAATTGAGACCTCCTTGTCTGCTCCTGAAAGCTCTTCCCCTTCCTCAGGGATCACTGTCCCTTGTCCCTCAAGGCCGCATGAGCTCCACCATTGCCACCCTGGAAGCTCCTCCTGGGATGGACATTGGGACTGAACATCTCAAATCTCCTCATGCAGCCTTGAAAGCTCATCCCCTTCCTCAGGGACCTTTCCTCAGGGACCACTGTCTCCTGTCCCTCAGTTCCACAGATCTCCACCATTGATTGCCATGCTGGAAGCTCCTCCTGGCATGGACACTGGGGATGAGCATCCCAAATCTCCTCATNCCATTGCCACCCTGGAAGCTCCTTCTGGGATGGACATTGGGACTGAGCATCACAGAAAGCTCTTCCCCTTCCTCAGGGAGCGCCATTCCCTGGATAAGGAGGAGGAAATGTGGGTCTAGGCTCGGAGGAGGTGCTGAGGGCATTGCTCGGGGCGGGTTGCTGCTCTCCGCTGGGTTTCCATCCACACGTGGATCCCTGGGACAGGTCCCACGTGGCGGTGCGATGTCCCCAGAGCCGGGAGCTGCAGCCAGCCTCGGTGGCAGGGCCAGCAGGGTTGTCAGCCAGACCTGCTGTCTGCGTGTGACAGCCTCACCGGGCTGGGGCAGAGCGGCACTCGCGTTGATAGAGCACACTCGGATCCCTCCGAGGCGTTTGACTTCCTTCCACCTGACATTTTGATTAAAACTTGCATTAGAAGGAATTAACGGGGCACAGACGAGATGGATTCAAACTGCTTCCCTGGCAGAGCTCCGAGGGGGCTGCTAATGGGGAGAGAGCAGAAAGGAGCTTTATTCCCACCTCCCTCCCCCGGGGCCCCGCGCTCCGTCCGCTGCTGTGAAACGTTTTTGTCAATGATGGAGATGAAGAGATGAAATCTTTGCTGGGAAAGCTGGAAAATGACACCCAGAGTGATGAGACAGAGAGGGGAAGAGGATGTTTTTACCTGGTTAAATGGTCAGAGGGCGTTTGACTGCAGATATCCGGAATATCTGTGGGGCTGAAGTTTGGCTGTGAAGCCCTCAGGCTGGATCTTGGAAAGCAGTGACTCTGGACGTGCCCAAACAGGCTGCGGAGAGGAACCCTGGCTTTTAACCAGCAGCCAAGGGAGCTCCTTTAAGCCCTCCCAGGAATATCTGCCTCGTCCAGCGATGCAGATTTGTCCGTGGAAGAGTAATTAGGGATCATTGTGTGGCTGAAAATCAGTGAATAGCTCCCTGCTGGAGCTCTTTGTCTGGCACCCACCCTCGGGGATGTCAGGGGAATGCCAGGAGAGCTGGGAGGAGCACCACAGACCCGACCACAGGCTGGAAAAGCCAGGCCTAGGGGTGTGATGCTGCTAAAAACTCTGTTATCAGGTGATCTGAGCACCTGGCCTGTGTCCTCCCACACGGAAAACAGCGGGGAGCCCTGAAATCCCACAGCGAGGAGTGACAGGAGCAGGGCTGGAGCTGAAGAGAAGCAGATTCAGCCTTGGATTGAAACCCAGCATCTGAGTGGTGAAAGCATTCGAAGGCTGGAGGAGCTTTTCTCAGGGAGATGATGGGCTCACAGCACTGCTGCAGCTTTTGTCACCAGATTAGATCTCGCCTTAAAAAAGAAACCATTTAATCCTGGGAGCAGCTCTGAGGCCGAGGCGAGGACGGGCTGGGGTGAGTGACCTCCGTGGCCCGATCCTCCACCTCATCCCTTCCCTCCACAGGCTGCTGGGAACAGAATGTCTGCAGTGCCCTGCAATTATTCCAGCACTGATTAATCAATCTCCTGCTCCAGGGGTCAGGAAGGTTTCTCCAATCCCCACCCACCCTCTGCGGCACCGGAGATCCCTTCGAGAAGAAGCAGCAGAGCCCCAGAATGAAACCCTGGCGGCTGATTGAGCTTTGGTGCTCAGTGCCTGAGCTGATCCTGGGATTTGGGCTGGAGAGGAGCTTCCCAGGCTGTTGGGAGCCTGTGGGATGCTCCAACAGCTTCCCCAAACTGGGAGGGGTGGGAGCCACCCCCAAGGGGCTGCTCTGGCTGTTCCCAGCCCCAGAGGTCTGGGCTGTGGTGGTCTCCCTCCCATCCCCTACCTCTGGCACTCTCTTTATTCCCAAAATCCTCAGATTCCTGCTCCTTGGGTATAAGGAAGGAGTGAGCGGTGCCGTGCATGAGGTGTGGGGTCAGAGAGCCCTGGAATCACGGCATGGTTCGGGTTGGAAGTGGCCTTGGAGCTCATCTCACCCCAAAGCTGGGGTGTCACCCGCTAAATCACATCACCGAGGTGCCCTGGCCCCCTTGGCTGTCCCCAGTGTGGGATCCCCGTGAGCTGGCAGGAGCAGGTTTGGGGACAGCAGGACGCGGGTGGTTCCTGCCCTGCTGCTGAGGGTCTGGCAGAGCTGGGGGGAGGCTGCAGAGCCGCAGGAAGGGGGAAGCTCTCAGGAAGGAATGAGCCCAGTCTCTCACGTCGCTGCCGCTCTCCGAGCTGGCCTCGCCTCCTCCGGGGATCTGCTATTCATTCCTCCTCCAGAGGACAATTACACCCATTTCCTGCTTTTGTTAGGGTCCAACGGCCTCCTGCCTGCGATCCCACCTCCAGCTGCTGCTGGGAGATGGCCCAGCCCTGGAGACAGGGGGGAAGGGAGGGCTCCACATCCCCCAAGAGGAGCTGTGACCTCCCTGCGCAGGATCCCGCGGTCCGAGGGAGCAGGAGGAGACTCGGGGAGAGGAGAGCAGACCAGACCTGCCCTGCCCGTGACTGGCACGGGGCTGGGACACACACAAACCTCGGCTCAGGCTGGGGCTTGCCCGCGGAGACTGGGCTGGGCAGGAGAGGAGCTGCTCTGGGCATGGAGAGAGGGAGAGGCTCATCCCTAATCCTGGCGAGGAGGGACGTGGGACACATGGCCAGATGAGTTCTGTAGGGTTCAGGGACAGCAGGGACCGTGGCAGGGAGAGTCCTGGGTGACAACAGCGGGTCACTGGGCACAGCCAGACCGTGCCCGTGGGCACCGGAGGGTGCAGAGCTCAGGGTCAGCACGGATTTGGCAGGAGATGGCAGGGCCAGGCCGAGGGCAGGGCTGGAGCATGGGCACAGCGGGGGAGAAGGGAGCTGGGGACAGGGACCACGAGCAGCAGCAGGGCAGGAGCAGACCCCTGTGGGCATGGAGGGCAGGAACAGGCAATCCTGGCAGTGGGAATGCGCTGAGGGCAGGCTCTGGCACGGGGAGGTCATTGTCCCTCTGGAGCTGGCACGTGGCAGGAGCACGGGGCCAGCGAGGGGCCGGGGTGGTGGCAGGGAGGGACCTGAGTGACCTCTGCGGGGCCGGGGTTGTGTTTGCTCCGAGGGGACGATGCTGCTCCTTTATCTCCGCTGTGTTTGCTCTGCAATATCCCGGAGCCAGCACTTCCCAGGGCAAAATCCAGAGGCGCTGGAGGGAGGCTCCGAGGGGAATGCAGGGCTAAACAAGCTGGGATCTGCAGGAAAGGGTGGCCAAGATCAGATACAGCACAGCCCCAGGGAGAGGATGAGCCTCAGTGGGATGAGTGGAGGCCTGGAGTGGCGGATCCTTGCAGGGATCTTCACCCGAGGATGGGGCACACGGGGATGGGGGATGTGGCACAGTGCCAGTGCCAGCCCTGGGATGCAGCGGGTGGGATGGTGGGGGTGGGACATCACTCCCAGATTGGTGCCAGAGCGATGGCACAGAGCTCCCAGCACATCCTGCTTCCCTCTGTGCCGGAGCATCACCGCCCCAGGCTGGCACCCAGCGTGCACCTTCACTCCTGCGAGGGACAAAGTCCTCTGTGCCCAGAGACAGAGCTTTGCTGGGTGCCAGGCAGGCCAGCGTGCCCTGCCCAGAGCGGGAAGGGTGGCAGGGCTGAGCGGGAAGGGGGTGAGGCAGCTTTGGGGCAGGATCCTGAGGAACTGGAGCAAGCAGGGAGAGCAGACTTTGCCCATCCTGGTAAACAAACAGCACAGCTCCAAAGCAATCCCTGACTCCGCCATCCCCAGCAGACACAACATGAGGGGCCCTGAACTTTGGCGTATTTGTTATAGGACAAAAGCATTAAAGGGAAAATATCAAACAACAAATAATGTGCATGCACACCGCTCGCCAGGCGCCCTTCGCTCCCCAGGGCAGGCTGGCGGGCACAGCTGAGTGCCACATCACGTGCCCACTGCAAGGCTGGCCCCTCATCCACCCCTCAGCGCCTCAAATCACACCAGCCTGGGTGGGTTCCTCCTGGGAGGGAGCTTTTCTTCAGCCTCATGTGCTGCACCGGCCCTTGAATTCATTTTTCCCTTGCAAAAGGGCCCCGTGGGTCCTGGGGACTGGAGGATCTGAGCAGCCCCTCGCCGTGCAGGGTGTGCTTTGAACACCTCCAGCATCTCCACAGAATCCTCTCTCGCATCCCTTTGTTGGTTGCCTTTCATGGCACACAATTCCCGGCGAGGAGCCGGGTGGGAATGAGTCAGAGCAGCTCGGGGTTGGTGGGCTTTGGTGAGGGGCAGCTTCCTGTGGCCGAAGTGGCCAGCCCAGGGCACCCCCAGGGCACTGCCCAGTGCTCCCCAGCTGCCCGCTGTCCCCCGGAGCCGCAGCTCGGCAGCGATGGCTGGCGCTCGCAAACAGCCTTGTTTCATCTCCAGAGGAAACTCTTCAAAGCCACCCAAGCACTTTGATTTTGGAAAGGTTTTCGTTCCTGTGAAGATAAGAAAAGCTCCCTTGGCACGGTGCAAGGGCCCCCAGGAGGGACTGCAGCCCACATGCCTGGGAGCCTGGCAGCCACAGGGGCTGGCAAACGAGTCCAGGGCCACCAGCAGCATCACTGGTGGCCTGGCACGGGGCAGGAGCTGGCCCTGCTGCCAAGGATGGGGCCCTGCCCTCTGCCAGGGTCGGGGATGTGGAGAGAGGCTCTCTGAGGTCTGGGGAATGGGGTGGGCACCTCCGGGCACTGGGGACAGGGAGGTGTCTCCTCCCCGGGGTCTGGGAGGAGGTGGGCAGAGCTCCTGGCGTGGCCTCTTGCAGGGATGATGGGTTGGTGGCCTGGATGCTGCTCCCAGCTCTGGGCTCTGCTGCCCAGGGGCTCGGGTTGGGAGCAGGTGGAATGTGTCTGGATGTGGAAGCACCAGAGGGTTGGTGGAATGGACTGGGAGCAGGGAGTTTTGGGTCTCAGAGCCAGGCAGGGGCTGGGGAGGGTGCGGAGCAGGCTCTTGGGACAGTGTGGGAATGCTGGGGACAGTCTCACCATGGGGGTGGGTGTTCTTCCTGTCACCCCTCCTGTGGCCAGAGCCTGGCCCTGACCCTCCAGCCTCATCCTGGCTCAGAGTCATCCAGGCTTTAACCACAAAGGAGACTTTGAGCTGCAGGATGTGGGGGCAGGAAGCAGAAACTCTCTCGGTCTTCTCCACAGCAAGGAGTAAAATGAATGTGACAATGATGAGATCCCGCTGTTACGGGATAACGAGATCCCTGAGCCACCTCAGCTTGAGGTCCCTGGCAGAACCACCACGAGCTGGCCCCAAAAGCCTTTAGGAAATCAGGACTTATGGAGATTCAGAGTGTCGGCTTTGGGTGGCGTGGGGCCCTGGGAAAGACGGGATGGCCATCTCTGGCAGAGGCGAGACAAAACAAAAGCAAGAGGCACCATTGCTGCTGTGACACCACCATGGCTGTGACACCATTGCTGCTGTGACACCACCGCTGCTGTGACNGAGCTGCTGAACCCTTGGTTTTTTGTAACAGAAGATAAAGATGTGCCTCGTACAATAAAGTTTGGCTTTGCATGCACCACAGTCACCGACAAGGACTGAGCGTGGAGCTGGCACAGGGCGGGCACAGGGCGGGCACAGGGAGCTGCAGCCTTTGGGAGGAGCTGGAGGAAGGAGAACCCACGGTCTCCCCATCCAGCAAATCCCACGGAGCTGTGGAGGAAGGTGAACCCACGGTCTCCCCATCCAGCAAATCCCACGGAGCTGTGGAGGAAGGTGAACCCACGGTCTCCCCATCCAGCAAATCCCACGGAGCTGTGGAGCCAGGGTGGGAAGTGCCACCGGGGTTGGGGAGGGCTGTGCCAGGCACACCAACTGAAGGGACAAGCAGAGGAATCAGTCACTGGAGAGGGTTGCCCTGGCTCACAGAGAGACATTTGGAGTGAACCTGGTCACGGTTTTGCTGCAAAATGAAACCTCTCAGCCTGATTGCAGCAGCTCCGCTCAGACCTGGAGTGGGCTGAGAGCGCATCCCAGGGGCTGTGGAGTGGGCAGGGGGCAGCTCCGGGGTGTGAGGAGGGTGAAGGGGCAGCGCCGGTGGCACCGGGGTGCTCAGTGACAGGAGGGGGCACAGCTGGCACCACACTGCGGAAATCCGGGGCAGAAGGAGACCTGGGCCCCTCCCTGCTGCCCTGCCCTAGCTGTCACCTGCGCTGGGCTGCTGCAGGTGACAGCTCTTGGCCCTTGTATGACACCCACAGTGTCACCTCACAGGGAGGGGGATGGGGCAGCTGCAGGAAGGCAAGGGGAGAGGGAGAGGAGACAGCAATTGTGTCACCATTGCTGCTGTGACACCAC